>LS990921.1:30312899-30407899 GCA_900464855.2 Musa schizocarpa
CTACATCCACTTGCGAAACCTTCTTCGAAGAGGCTCCCAACTTCCACTAGCAAATCTCTTGTAGGGGAAGGACTAATACCCCTCTTACAACCTTTACAAGTGGTTCACACTCTTACAATTCTTTTCAACAAGATGGGAGGAGGTGAACACTTAAGCAATATGACAAGCAAGACTTGCTAAGACTATTCTAAAGCTCTTAACCCAAATTATTGCTTTGCAAAAAGGGTGTTTTCTCAACTGAGAATAGAGGGGTATTTATAGGCCCCAAGAGGATTCAAAATTTGGGCTCCAATTTTGAATTCCTCTTGGGTTTCCGAGACTAGCGGTGCCAACGCCAGTCGGTGGCGGTGCCACCGCCTGTCAAAGTCTTGTCAGGCAAATATACTGGCGGTGCCACCGCCTGTTGGTAGCTGTGCCACCGCCTGGTCTCGGGTGCTAGGCGGTGCCATTGCCTAGTCTGGCGATGCTACCGCCTATTGGTGGCTATGCCACCGCCTGGTCTCGGGTGCTGGGCAGTGCCACCGCCTAATCTGGCGGTGCTACCGCCCGTCCTTCCATGTTTCTGGTTGGGCTTTACGTCCAACCCAAACTAAGATACTTTTGGGCCTAGTTGGCCCCTAACCAAGGTATAGAATTATCCCTTAATCCTAACCCTAATTACATGTGAACGACATACCTAAAAACATAATCCTAAGCAAGTATTTAACCGGCCAGCATCAAGTTTTGTTTCGGCGAGCTTTCCTGCGTTCTTCCAGTGGACTTCCCATACGCCCTCTGGTTTCTTCCAGCGGACTCCTAGCAGGCTCCCGATCTTGTGACGAGTTCAATGAGCAGCCGAGCCTTCTTGGTATCTCTGCGAACCTCCAACGATCTCTTCGGCAGACTTTCGAAAGTTCCGACAAGTCTCTGATCTCTCTTGGTTGGTTCTGACAGCATCTCCGACGAATCTTCGGACTCTCAAACGTCCATCGAACTTGACTTCGGTATCCTTGCTTTATATTTTTAGACTGACGAAGTAAATCCTGCACACTCAACTTCAATAATATGGATTAGATCAATTAACCCATCAATTGATTTCATCATCAAAATCCGAGATTCAACAATCTCCCCCTTTTTTATGATGACAATCAATTGATGACGGAGTTAAACATAACTCCCCCTATCTATATGCCATATTGTGAGAAGATAAAACCACTTGAATTCCATCCTTTGAATTCAAGCATAAATTGATAAGTTCTAATGTTGAACTTATCGTTGTCTTATTAAGCAAGAGCAAATACGAACCTTCGTATTTCTCATAATTTTCAGTCATTGAAAATCATTTTCAAGTCAAATGATAAGAGACAATTTTTACTTTGATGAGAAAAAATATGATAAAGATTTTCACCATTAATTTCATGATATGATTTGATCAACCAATCTTGCGATATACTCAAAGAATAAGACAAGCAAGGCATATAAGACAAACTTTTGCAATTCATATAAGTCATGCTATCGATGCGCATAAGTCATGCAAGTCATCACTTCTCCCCCTTTGTCATCAACAATAAAGAAAAAGAGAAGGAGATGAGACTTGAAGTACATAGTTTGTGATCAAAAGAAGTGAGCATAAAGATTAATCATATGAAATTCATCATTCAAAATTAATGTCACAAGCAAAAATCCAGAATTTAATAATACATCTTAAACAAAGGTTCTATTTTTGTTCATCAGAAGATGATGGACTTCAAACTTCACATGAAGAGTAATTAAAACAAAACAAGAAACTACATCGATTAATCTTTAGGAGGTAAGCCACAGTGCTGATATATGACATCTATTTTTTGATTCATTTGTCGTAATTCCTTCAAAATTTCAATTTGCTAAATTTGAATTTGTTCTTGCTGCAATTTGATCTGATTCAATTCTGCCATAATGAGTTCTTCGGAGGATGAAACAGGAGCCGAAGGTGCCTCGTCAAAGGGACTAGAAGGAGGAGATTCATTTCCCCTAAGAATTGGTGTTTCAGGGTGTTCTATTGGTGGGGGAATTGGATCAGTCCTTCTTGGTTGCCTAACCCATATACCGTTGTTAAATGTGCACCTAAGTCTTTTCAGCAGATTGCTATTTATAATGTTATATCGATCACTTTGAATTGTTTCTTCATCGGGTGGGATACAAATGTCATGGGTAAGTAGGAATCGAGTGATTAACCCTCCATATGGTAACATAGTGTCTTTAGTTATAATATCTTGCATGTGTTGCCGAATTGAGTATCCAAAACAGTTATGTTGACTGGTCATAATCCAATACATGGTGCTTATTTCTATTTGACTCATTTCATCAAGATGAAATTGCTTAGGGAATAGTATGCTAGTTATGATATGATGAAGGATTTTAGAGTTAAAGGGCAATAGGTGCTCACAACTCTTGGGTATTATGCCGAGGTCAAGGTTTGCAAAAATAGTTTCGAAGGCTTCGGAGTAAGTTGCTCCGATTGTGTTGATATCCCATTTACCTCTAAAATAACAGCCCCTATATTTTTAGTGATTCTAATTAGTTCACAAATAGTGCTATCAAAAATTCTAATTTGTGTTCCTAGTAGGTAAGTACTTAGGCTATCATCATCCACATATAGGTTTGCATAAAATAGCCTGACTAATCTAGGATAGACTGGTTCATTTATTTGTAACAGAGGCAGGGCATCTAGATGTGCAAACCACCTAATAGGTTCTAGGTGTCCTAGTTCATTAAGATCAACCTGTTTACCCTTATGGATACACCTAGTTTCGAAGTTTGGAAACCTAAGAGCTACTTCTTTGGATCTAAAAAGCTCTTGGTCATATGAATCTCCTTTAATCCTTTTCCCTTTTGATCTTTTAGGAGCCATTATCTAGATGATAGATGAAACTGTAAGGAGTAGATAAACTAATGAGAAGAGATGAAAATTTTCAGATTTTACCTTATAGAGAATCTCTTAGAAGATGGAGAGCTTGGATCAACAATAATAACTTTCCAAGGCTTCTAAATGCTGGAACGAAGCTTTGGAGAGGTTATGGGAGAGGTAGAGGCGATTCCTCTCGGGTTGGAGGCAGTGTCACCGCCGGCCCTAACGCCTCGGGTTATAAAGGGCTCTCGGGCGGTGCCACCTCCAAAACAAGCGGTGCCACCGCCTGGCGCCCGAGCGCTCAGGGGGTGCTACCGCCGATTCTAGCGGTGCCACCGCTGGCTTGCCGTGAAAGAAGGAAAGAAAAATTTTCTTCCCCCTTCTTGATTTCCAAAGGTATTTGACTCAAGAAAAGGTTGAGATATTGAGTTGTACTTTAATATATCATTTGGAATTGAAAGAAAAGGATGAAATCAAATCCACAAAAGAACGGAACAAGGATGAGACATTCTTCGAAAAATACATTCAATGACTTACTTTAAGGGACAATTTAACATGCCTAGTTCCCTTCTAATAAATTCAAATTGGTCTTCATTTAAGGCTTTTGTAAAAATATCTGCTAATTGATGTTGTATCAATAAATTCTAGAGCGACATTATTGTTAAGAACATGATCACGTATGAAATGATGTCTAATATCTATATGCTTAGTTCTAAAGTGCTGAATTGGATTTTTTGTAAGACATATGACACTTGTATTATCATATTTTATGGGAATGTTTTTCAAATGAATTCCATACTCTTCTAATGTATTTTTCATCCAAACAACTTGTGCACAGCATGCACTTGTAGCAATGTATTCAACTTCCGTTGTAGATAGTGCAATTGAATTTTATTTCTTGGAAGTTCAAGAAACTAGGGCATGTCCTAAAAATTGGCATGTTCCGGATGTACTTTTTTTATCTATCCTGCATCCGCCAAAATCGGCATCTGCATAAGCTATTAAATCAAATTTATCAGATTTTGGATACCACAGACCTAAATTTGGAGTTCCTTTAAGATATCTAAATATTCTTTTAACACTCTTAAGATGAGATAGTTTAGGATTAGATTGAAATCTAGTGCAAAGTCCTACACTAAACATGATGTCCGGTCTAGTCGTGGTAAGGTAGAGTAGACTACCTATCATTCCCCTATATGTTTTTTGAGCGAAATTTTCACTATTTTCATCCATATCTAACTTAGTCGAAGTACTCATAGGGGTGTTTATCGCTTTTGAATTATTCATATTAAATTGTTTTAACAATTCTAGTGTGTATCTAGATTGGTTAAGAAATATACCATCACTAAGTTGTTTGATTTATAATCCTAGAAAGAAGGTTAATTCACCCATTAAACTCATTTCAAATTCATGACTCATACATTTGGCAAATGATTCATATAGTGATTCATCCGAAGAACCAAAAATAATATCGTCAACATAAATTTGCACAATAAGAAAATTATTTTCAAAGTGTTTGATAAACAATATAGTATCAACCTTGCCTTTGGTAAAATTATTTAAAATAAGAAAGGAGCTAAGCCTTTCATACCAAGCTCTAGAAGCTTGTTTCAAGCCTTAGAGAGCCTTAGTCAATTTGAATACATAATTGGGAAGAAGAGAGTTTTCAAATCCTGGAGGTTGTTCAACATATACCTCTTCGGAAATAAAACCGTTCAAGAAAGCACTTTTGACATCCATTTGAAATAGTTTAAAATTATTACTACTAGCATAGGCAAGGAGCATCCTAATGGCTTTTAATCTTGCCACAGGAGCGAAGGTTTCTTCATAGTCGATACATTCTTCTTGGTTGAAACCTTTGGCCACTAATCTAGCCTTGTTTCTAACCACGATACCGCATTCGTCTTGCTTGTTTCTAAAGACCCATTTAGTACCAATGACTAAATGGTCACTAGGTCTAGGAACAAGCTTCCATACCTCATTCCTCTCAAATTGGTTTAATTCTTCTTGCATTGCAATGACCCAAAAATCATCTTTTAAGGCCTCATCAATGCATTTTGGTTCGATTTGAGAAAAGAAGGCGGCGTTGGCATAAAAATTCTTAAAAGAAGAGCGAGTTTGAACCCCTTTTGATGTATCTCCTATAATTAGCTCTTTTGGATGAGCATCCACATACTTCCATTCCTTGTGTAAGGAAATTTCGGAAGAAGATGCATCCAAGTTGCTATTTTGAGGAGGGGGTTCATTTAAATTCAAATTATCAAAACCAAGATCATCATCAAAATCATTTTTCTTTAAATAAAAAATTTCATTAAAGACTACATGAATAGACTCTTGTATAACTAAGGTTCTTTTGTTAAAAACACGAAAAGCCTTAGAAGCGAAGGAGTAACCAAGAAAGATGCCTTCATCGGATTTAGCATCAAATTTTCCTAAGATATTCTTTTCATTCAAAATAAAGCATTTGCAACCGAAAACTTTAAAATAAGAAATATTTGGTTTTTTGTTATTCCATAATTCATAGGAGGTTTTTGATGAAGATGGTCTTATTAGAACCCTATTCATGATGTAGCAAGCCGTATTTACAACTTCGGCCCAAAAATACTTAGGTAGACTATGTTCATTCAACATAGTACTTGTTATTTCTTGTAGGCTTCTATTTTTTCTTTTAACTACTCTATTTTGTTGAGGATTTCTTAGAGTGGAGAAGTTGTGATTGTATCCATTAATTTCACAAAGATTTTGGAAGTCACGGTTTTGAAATCCACCACCGTGATCACTCCGAATTGATGAAATCATGAAACCCTTTTCATTTTGAGTGAGTTTACAAAATTTTGAGAAACACTTGAAACAATCACTTTTGTGGACTAAGAAATAGGTCCAAGTGTACCTAGTATAGTCATCCACAATTACAAAAACATATTTGCTTCCTCCTAGACTTGTTGTGTCAATTGGTCCAAAAAAGCCCAAATGGATCAATTATAGTGGTCTAGTGGTGCTAATTTGATTTTTTGGTTTGAAACTAGTCTTTATTTGTTTACTTAGTTGACATGCATCACATACTTTGTCCTTAGTAAACTTCATATTTGGAATCCCTCGTACTAATTCTCTAGATAAGATCTTAGATATTAGTTTCATGCTTGTATGGCCTAATCTCTTATGCCAAAGCCAAGCATCATCATTTAGAGTGGAGAGGCACATTTCATTACTTAGTTCATCAAAGTTGATGGTGTAGACATTATTTTGTTTTAATGCAATCATAGTCATGTTATTGTTTGGTTTTTCGATAACACACACATTTGATTCGAATCTAACGATATAACCTTTATCGCATAGTTGACTAATACTCAAGAGATTATGTTTCAATCCATCAACTAGTAAAACATCATCAATAAAAAAACTTAATTTGTTACCAATAGTTCCCTTGCCAATGATTTTGCCTTTGTTGTTGTCTCCGAAGGTGACGTACCCTTCTTCTTTGCTAGTGAGCATAGAGAAATGAGATGGATCTCCAGTCATATGTCTTAAGCATCCACTATTGAGATACCATCTCTTGCTCCTAGCTTGTGGGTTTGTCTACAAAAGAGGATGATTTTTAGGTACCCATTTGATTTTGGGTGCCTCAAAAATTGATCCACTAGCTTTGTTATTTATGATTAAATCATTTATAGTTCCTTTAGGAACCCATATTAATTTTTGCGAACTAATTTTCCTAAATCGACATTTGTAGGCAATATGTCCGGATTTGCAACAAAAGTTGCATTTCATATAAGATAAAACATGTAATGTAGGTCCTTTTATGAAAGTGGTAGGATTTTAATGTAATCCTTTTACAAATCCAATTCCACTTCTATTTGCGACGTGACCCTTGTTTGCAAGGATCATATCTAATCCTTTGCTACCAACCTTAAACTTGTTTAAGGTTTCTTTAAGAACCAAATTTTTATTTTTTATTGCTTCTAAATATTCATATTTAGAGCATGGAGGAGTTTGAAGACTATCAAACTTATTTTGTAGTAAAATATGCTCTTTCTTTAAGATACTTAACTTATTACTAATAGTTCTACATTCATCAAATAATTCATGAAAAGCGATAGAGAGTTCTTCAAAAGATAAATCTTCATTAAATAAATCACATACCTCTTCTCCTAAAGCCATTAGTGCGAAGTTTGCCTCCTCTTTATTGCTAGCTTCTTCACTTTCCGAATCACTTGAGTCGTCCCAAGTTGCCTTTAGAGCTTTCTTCTTCTTTGGTTGCTTCTTCTTAGCTTGGGGGCATTCATTTTTGAAATGCCCTAACTTCTTGCATTCATAGCATATCACTTGATCCTTTTTATGTTCAAGTTTGTTTTTGGTGTTGTTCTTAAATTTGTTCTTTCTTAAAAATTTTTTGAATTTTTGAGTCAAAGAGTGTAATGTCATTTTCACTGTCCTCATCACTTGATGTTCCTTTCAAGTGATCTTCTTGTGATGTGAGTGCCATATCCTTCCTGTTCTTTGGAAGGGGGTTCTCGAGTTCATCATGATCTTGTCACGTCATTTCATAGGTCATTAGAGACCCAATAAGTTCTTCAAGAGGGAATGTTTTGAGGTCCTTGGCCTCTTGAATGGCCGTAACTTTTGGATCCCAACTTTTAGGAAGAGATCTTAAGATTTTATTTACTAGTTCAAAGTTAGAAAAATCTTTACCAAGAACTTTGAGTCCATTGATGACATCCGTGAAACGGGTGTACATGTCTCCGATGGACTCACTTGGTTTCATTCGGAAAAGTTCGTAAGAATGCACAAGGATGTTGATTTTGGACTCTTTCACTCGGCTAGTGCCTTCATGAGTGACTTCAAGAGTTCTCCAAATATCAAAAGCTGAATCACAAATTGAAATACGATTAAACTCATTTTTATCTAATGCAAAAAACAAGGCATTCATAGCCTTTGCTTTTAAAGCAAAAAACCTTCTTCTCCGATTCATTCCATTCGCTCATCGGAAGAGAAGATTTTTGAAATCTATTTTCGACAATAGTCCAAAGCTCGAAATCCATGGAAATGAGGAAGATCCTCATACGGGTCTTCCAATACGTGTAATTCGACCCATTAAACATAGGTGGACGTGTGATAAAATGTCCCTCATGCATGCCGGAGTAAGCTATCTCTCATGGGTTTTAAACCAAATACGAGAGTGAACCTTGCTCTGATACCAATTGTTAGGATCGGAGCGGCACTAAGAGGGGGGGGTGAATTAGTGCAGCGGATTAAAACTTCGGTTTCGGAAAAATCTTTCGCACGATAACAAACAATATCAATGAGAACCGATTTGGAAGCTTGATAACTTAGAGACATATAGAAGCGTAATGACTAAGTAAAGAAATTTGCAATATGTAAATGGCAAGAATATGATGCAAACCAGATAACGCAGTAGTTTTTAAAGTGGTTTGGTCAAATGACCTACATCCACTTGCGAAGCCTTCTTCAAAGAGGCTCCCAACTTCCACTAGAAAATCTCTTGTAGGGGAAGGACTAATACCCCTCTTACAACCTTTACAAGTGGTTCACACTCTTACAATTTTTTTCAACAAGATGGGAGGAGGTGAACACTTAAGCAATATGAAAAGCAAGACTTGCTAAGACTATTCTAAAACTCTTAACCCAAACTATTGCTTTGCAAAAAGAGTGTTTTCTCAGCTGAGAATAGAGGGGTATTTATAGGCCCCAAGAGGATTCAAAATTTGAGCTCCAATTTTGAATTCCTCTTGGGTTTCCGAGACTAGCGGTGCCACCGCCTGTCAAAGTCTTGTCAGGCAGATGTACTGGTGGTGCCACCACTTGGTCACGGGTGCTGGGCAGTGCCACCGCCTAGTCTGGCGGTGCTACCGCCTGTTGGTGCTGCCACCACCTGGTCTCGGGTGTTGGGCGGTGCCATTGCCTAGTCTGGCGGTGCTACCGCCCGTCCTTCCAAGTTTCTGGTTGGGCTTTACGTCCAACCCAAACTAAGATACTTTTGGGCCTAGTTGGCCCCTAACCAAGGTATAGAATTATCCCTTAATCCTAACCCTAATTATATGTGAACGACATACCTAAAAACATAATCCTAAGCAAGTATTTAACCGGCCAACGTCAAGTTTTGTTTCGGCGAGCTTTCCCGCATTCTTCCAGTGGACTTCCGATACGCCCTCTGGTTTCTTCCAGCGGACTCCTAGCAGGCTCCCGATCTTGTGACAAGTTCAATGAGCAGCCGAGCCTTCTTGGTGATCTCTGCGAACCTCCAACGATCTCTTCGGCAAACTTCCGAAAGTTCCGACAAGTCTCCGATCTCTCTTGGTTGGTTCCGACAGCATCTCTAACGAATCTTCGGACTCTCAAACGTCCATCGAACTTGACTTCGGTATCATTGCTTTATGTTTTTAGACTGACGTAGTAAATCCTGCACACTCAACTTTAATAATATGGATTAGATCAATTAACCCATCAATTGATTTCATCATCAAAATCTGAGATTCAGCAGATTACCACTCAAGAGGAGGATACTTTGTTAAGATCGGAGCGGCACTAAGAGGGGGCGGTGAATTAGTGCAGCGGATTGAAACGTGTAAGTTTGAAATTGATTTCGTAAATGTGTAGAGATTTTGATTCGACGAAGGATGACTTAGTAAAAATAGCTTGAGTAAAGGAAGGAGATGAAAACCGAAAGTTTGCTGCTAAGTAAATAAATGTTTCAGAAAGTTAAAGTTAAGTAATTTAAAGTGGTTCGGTCAAATTGCCTACATCCACTTGCGAAGCCTTCTTTGATGAGGCTCCCAACTTTCACTAGCAAATCACTTTGAAGGGGAAGGACCAAATACCCCTCTTACAACCTTTTTACAAGTGGTTCATACTCTTACATATTTTTCAAAGAGAAAGAGGGAGGTGAATACTTAAGCTATTGAAAACAAGACTTTACTAAAGCTTTTTCTCAATTTGTAACTTCTCAAAATATTATTCTTTGCTGAGAATTGAGGAGTATTTATAGACCCCAAGAGGATTCAGATTTGGGCTCCAAATTTTGAATTCCTCTTATATTCCCGAAGCTGGCGGTGCCACCGCCTGTCGGTGGTGGTGCCACCACCCAGTCCAGCGGTACCACCACCCAATCCTTCCGGTTCTAGGCGGTGCCACCGCCTAGTCTATTTCAGCTCACTGGTTGGGCTCCAAACTTGGCCCAAACTAGTCCAAACTCGGGCTCAATTGGCCCTTAACCGGGTTATAGGATTAACCTTTAATCCTGACCCTAATTAGATATAAATTATGAAATTAAGACATAGTCCTAAGCATGTTTTTAATCAGCAACGTCGAGTTTCCTTCTGGCGAGCTTTTCGGTGAACTTCCAGTGGACTTCCGATACACCCTCGGATATCTTCTGGCGGACTCCCAGCAGGCTCCCGATCTTGTGGCGAGTTCAGCGAGTCTTTGGCATGTAGCCGAACCTTATTGGTGATCTCTGCGAACCTCCAACGATCTCTTTGGCGGACTTCTAAAAACTTCGGCAAGTCCCCGATTTCTTCTCGATTGGTTCCGACAACACTTCCGATGAATCTTCGGACTCTCGGCGGACTCTTGAACACCCATCGAACTTGACTCCGGTAGACTTGCTTTATGTCTTCAAGCTATCATAGTTAATCCTGCACACTTAAAATAAAACTTCGATTGAGACAATTAATCCTAAGCAATTAATCAAGTTGTCCAACATGTCATTGCTCCCTCGACGCTTCGTCTGATTCTTCGGCACATCATCCTCTCTTGCAGCCTATTGCCCAATCGGCTAGTTAACTCCACAACTACGATATCCTTGGCACAATCTTTGCTCTTCTTGGCCCGATGCCCGAATCCACGGCCCGAAGCCTTCTATCGATACGTCAACCGATCCACTGGCCCGACGTCCAATCTTTTGACATGTTCCTTCGACGCAACATGATTTTTCTACTTTAATTGTCTTATCCTAATCAAAATATCCTACGTCACTCAAAATACAGATTAAATCATAAACATATATCAAGTGGTTTCATCATCAAAATATGAGATTCAACAATCTCCCCCTTTTTTATGATGACAACCACTTGATGACGAAGTTAACCTTAACTCCCGGAGTTTAAACAAACTCCTCTTATCAATTTGGCTTATTGATAGAAACTCTTGGATTCAAAACTCCAAGAAACATGTTAGTATAAACTTATGCATAACATGTCATATCATCATACTTCCCCCCCTTTTTCATCAACAAAAAGAAGTTCCAACTCTTATGTGTTTAGAGATAAAAAGTTCAAATCATTGCATAATAAACATAGTATCAAATTTTATCATCAAGCAGTCTAATAATTAAAGATGTGCAAGTTTAGTAACTATTTGCTTCTCTTTAGGCTACAAGCTAGCAATTTTTATGATATGCAAGTTTTGCTATGTACAAGCTAGCAAAAATTTCAAAAGCAAATGCAAGATAGCTTTCTTGTGTTAGCTCATGATTCTTGCTTCCTATTGTAATGTGCAAGTTGCAAGTTTTGCTTCTTGAGATTGGCAAGATAGTACTTTTGCAATTTTTGTTTCTTAAGATAGGCAAGCTTGTGATGTTCAAGATAGCAAGCTCTTTCTTCTCTTTTGAGAAGTGTCATTTTTGCTTCTTTAACAAAATGCCAAACTAGCAAGAGACAATGTTTTACATGAGGCAAGCAAACAATTTGGCAAGTGTTACATTTGCATCTTCTCTTTAGATGTGCAAGAAGGTAAGTTTGTTTTTGCATTTTCTTGACTTGTGCAAGCTAGCTAATTTCTCTTTGAGATGACCCTTTACATCAATTCAAGATAGCACATTAGCAACTCTTTCGCTTCCTTTGTCATTGGCAAAAAGAAAGGAAGCCCCCTTACATCAATTTTTAAATCATGACAAAGGTAAGTATCAATCTTATTTGTGTATTATTATGTTTTCAAATTAAAATATGCATAATTTTAAAACTTTATATTTGTATCCTTACTTCATGCATTATACAAATAAATTAATCACTATGGGCATATCATACATGATACATCATTTTGGTAATAAATCATAGCATTTATCAATATTTTGATCATGATACCAAGTATTCATCATTTAGAGCATTCATGATACACATTATATGCAAATATCATCACAATAAAAAGCAATTGCATGCATAATTTCAAATCATAAATATTTCAAATCATGATGGTATTAATTTATCAAATTGTATCCTACCATGCATGATCAAAACTTCTCCCCATTTGTATTTCATGCATAATTTTATTTCATCACATTAGGAATATCAAGAAGAATTAATTGGGTAAAGAGATAAATATTTTATGAATACACGGAATTGTATAAAAATCATATCATAAGTGTTTCATGCATTCATATCATCACATGAAGGAATATAAAAAAAAAAATTGGTGATGAGATATTACTTCATGAATACAATAAAATTAATATAGCATATCATGGTTTATTAGAATTAGTCTTCTTTTTTATGAATAACAATAAGAATAGTAGGAGAGCAAGATCTCAATTCATGCATATCAAATATTCAATCATTAAAATCATGATTCATCTAGAAAATTCTCCTCTTTAAATATTCAAAGAGAGAATCATGATGAACAATCTTGATTTACATAAAGTTTCAAAATATAATTATCAAGATCATGAATATTAAAAGGCCATGAAACATTTCGACAAATCTCCTTTTAAATAGAAAACAATCTTGATTCATTCAATAGAAAATTCAAATTATAATTACGAGAAATCAAGATTATGTTTTCAATAAAACCCATTAAATTCAAATCATTTTGCTAATCTATGAGATTCATAAAAATAATACAAATGGATTCATCAAAGTCAATAAAATAGAGAAAATGAATTTTCAAGAAAAATACTTTTCTCTATTTAGTTGTTTCATACAAGCATGCCTTTGTCCTTTTTGTGCCAAATATATATATATATATATATATATATATATATATATATATATATATATATATATATATATATATATATCATCAATCATTTAGGATTGAAAAATAAATTTTATCATAAAAACCATCAAGATTCTAATCATTATTTCAATCTACACATCATGAGAAAAATAAATTTGCACTATAGACAATCTCATGTTTTATCATTCAAGCTAGCATATATATTTTTGCAATTAGCAAGCTAATAATTTCCTTTTTCTTTTATAACAGTGATTCAATCATATCATATGATAAACATATCATAATTACAAAAGAGTATTGAATCATAAAGAAAATCAATTTATGCATAAAATGTTCCAAGCATCAAGATATATTTTCTCAAATTGTTTATATCGAAAAATCAAGAGAAAACAACTTAATTATTCATTTTAAAAAATGTTCTCTTTGATAAAATGAGAGAATCATGATTAACAATCTTGATTTATAAAATGAATAATCAAGTTATAATTCCGAAAAATCAAGAGAAACCGTGATTCATTTTAACAAATCTCCTCTTAAATAAATAATGTAAAGAATTCTTAGGAAATCATGAAAAAGATAGAATTCATTTAATCTTATAAGAGAATAAGATATTAATTCATGCATATAGAATCTTGACTTAAGCATAAGAAATCTCAATTTACAAATTTTAAAAAATCAAGATAAAGCTCATTTAAATCATCAAATCAAGATCATTTTCAAGAGATTCACAAAAGTGATACAAATAGATTCATTAATTTCCCTTTTTGAAAAATCGATAAAGTTGGAAAAATAAATTTTTTTAAGAAGAAATCTTGCCACTTTTTAGTTGTTTTAATTCATGTGATTTATTTCATACATGCATGTTCTTTTCTTTTATGGAAAATAAAAACATGCATCAATGTTTAGGATTTAAAAAAAATCACAAAAATCATCTTGTATAACTTTTAAAATCTCATGCATAAAATCGTCAATCATGGTATCAAAACATTTAATATTTTCATTACATCATTATGCATTGGTTTCATTGAACATAATTTTGAATGATTCTTATAGATAAACTTCTTTAGTTTTAATTTATGTGATTGACTTTATATTAGCTGCTCAAATTTTGTTCTTATGTCAAAACCATAAATCATGTTTGAAAACCAAAGACAAGGTTCATAAAAAAATCATTAAGCCTTCCATACAAAAGCCATGCATCGTAATTGAAAGTCAATATGGAAATCATCAAAATACACATTCTTGCTTCTCAAGCACATACGTAAAACATTTTATGTACAAGCATTAGATTTATATCTAATATTTTATTGTATTAACATAAAACATGCAATTTTCATTGTCATTTTCAAAATTACGAGCATGATCATATTTTTTACATTTTCATTTTTAAACATTTAATTTTCAAGAAAATTGATTCAAAACTAAATTACAAAAAAAAAGTGCATTATGAAAAGCATTATGTCATTTCGAAGTAAATTAGGGGGATTTCGATTGCCTCATCGTTGAAAGTGGTTAAGACGTAGTTTGTCACCTCGCCTTTGTTGATTTTCTCCTTGTCTTCAGAGGAGCTCGATTCATCCCAATTTGTGTTCTTCTTCTTGTGTTCAAAGCAAGTAGTTTCGTTCTTTTTATTATTTAATTTTTGTTTTATTAACTTTTTAAATTTCTTTGCAAGTTCAAATTCACCATCACTTGAGCTTATGCTCAAGTGGTCTTCATGTGTTCTATGTCCCAAATCCTTCCTGTTCTTTGGAATGTTGTTTTGTTCATCATGTTCATCATGTGCATTGTGCATCATTTCATATGTCATTAATGAACCAATTAGTTCTTCAAGTGGTAAGTTATTTAGGTTTTTAGCTTCTTGTATCGCAGTTACTTTTGAATTCCAATTTTTAGAAAGAGAATGCAAAATCTTATTTATAAGTTCAAAATCTAAAAAACTTCTACCAAGTGCTTTTAAACCATTAACGACATCCGTAAAACGAGTGTACATGTCAACAATGGTTTCGCTTGGTTTCATTCGAAAGAGTTCCAAATCATGTATTAAAATATTGATCTTTGAAACCTTAACACTACTTGTTCCTTCATGTGTGGTTTCAAGAAAGTGCCAAATATCGAAAGTCGTTTCGCATAAAGAAACCCGATTAAACTCCATTTTATCTAAGGCGCAAAATAGAGCATTTATAGCTCTAGCATTTAAAGAGAAAGTCTTCTTCTCCAAATCATTCTAATCTTTCATTGGAAGAGAAGACCTTTTAAAGCCGGATTGGACAATATGCCATAAATTCAAATCCAAAGAAAATAAGAAAACTCTTATTCGAGTTTTCCAATAAGTGTAGTCCGTCCCATTGAAAAAGGAAGGACGAATGAGAGAGTAACCCTCTTGAAAGCCGAAAAAAGTCATTTCTATTTGGGTATTAAACCAAAGTATAAAATCGTGGCTTTGATACCAATTATTAGGATCAGAGCAGCACTAAGAGGGGGGGGTGAATTAGTGCAACAGATTAAATCTTGTAAGTTTGAAATCTATTTCATAAATGTGTACAGATTTCGATTCGACGAAGGATGACTTAATAAAAATAGCTCGAGTAAAAAGGAAGGAGATGAAAACCGAAAGTTTGCTGCTAAGTAAATAAATGTTTCAGAAAGTTAAACACACACATTCAAGGAACACCGCAATTTAAAGTGGTTCAGTCAAATGACCTACATCCACTTTTGAAGCCTTCTTCAATGAGGCTCCCAACTTCCACTAGCAAATCAATTTGAAGGTGAAGGACCAAATACCTCTCTTACAACCTTTTTACAAGTGGTTCACACTCTTATAGATTTTTCAAAGAGAAAGAGGGAGGTGAACACTTAAGCTATTGAAAACAAGACTTTGCTAAAGCTTTTTCTCAATTTCTAACTTTTCAAAAGGTTGTATTATCTGCTGAGAATTGAGGGGTATTTATAGACCCCAAGAGGATTCAAATTTAGGCTATAAATTTTGAATTCCTCTTAGATTCCCGGAGCTGGCAGTGCCACCGCCAGCTCCATATGTCATATTTATCGTTTACTAGCAGTGCCATCGCTTGTCGGTGGCGGTGCCACCGCTCGATATTTCGGGTGCTGGGCGGTGCCACCGCCCAGTCTGGTAGTACCACTGCTTGATCCTTCAGGTTCAGGGCAGTTCCACTGCCTAGTCTGGCGGTGCCACCGCCTAGACTATTTCAGCTCACCGATTGGGCTCCAAACTTGGCCCAAACCAATCCAAACTCAGGCCCAATTGGCCCCTAACCGGGTTATAGGTTTAACCTTTAATCATAACCCTAATTACATGTAAACTACAAAATTAAGACATAGTCCTAAGCAAGTTTTTAACCGGCAATGTCGAGTTTCCTTCCAGTGAGCTTTTCGACGAACTTCCAGCGGACTTACGATACACCCTTGGATTTCTTCCGGCGGACTCCCAACAGGCTCCCGGTCTTGTGGCGAGTTTAGCGAGTCTTTGGTAAGTAGCTGAACCTTCTTGGTGATCTATGCAAACCTCCGACGATCTCTCCGATGGACTTCTGAAAACTTCGGCAAGTCCCCGATTTCTTCTCGGTTGGTTCCGACAGCACTTCTGACGAATCTTCGGACTCTCAGCGGACTCTCGAACACCCATTGAACTTGACTCTGGTAGACTTGCTTTATGTCTTCAAGCTATCTATTAGAACCCTTGTAGATTCTAAACTTGGGGTTGATCTCTTTAGGGGATCGACCTCCTTGGAACTCTATAAGGGTTCCTCCCTCCAAGTTGCTGCTCAAAGGCTACAGAAAAGATTCATCTATTGCTTATGAAAAGAGGAGGAATATATGGCTATTTATAGGGCTTCTAAACCCTAACTCCTAATAGGATTCCTACTCAAGACTCCTACTTCTAACCAACTTCTAATAGGACTCCTACTTAAGACTCTTATTCCCTTACAACTCCTAATTCTTCTCTAAGAAACAACCTCCTAACCCTAGCCGGCCTCTTCACCTCTTTAATAGGAGTCAACTTAGGTAAGTTTTACATGAATATCCCTCTCAATTAGGACTCTCCTAGCTAGAGTCCTAACAGACCCGCCCTCTTCAAATTAGTCTTGTCCTCAAGGCTGAGATTCCATGAACTCAGGGAACCGGGTCTTCAGCTCCTCATATGGTTCCCATGTGGCGTCTTCAAGTGGTAGATTATTCTAATGCACTAGTACTTCAGTAGGGATGTCGGCGACGCATCACGATCCTATGATCGAGGATGGCTTGTGGTTGGGCTTGAATAACTCCATCCTTAGTTATGTTGGGCAGTTGGATCTGGGGTGACTCGTGTTTTTCCAACTTGGGTTTCAGGCATGACACGTGGAAGACAGGATGAATTTTGGCATCCTCAAGTAATTTAAGTTTGTACGCCACCGCTCCAATACGCTCTGTGATCTGATAGAGCCCATAAAAACATGGGGATAGCTTCTTGGAGGCTCGAGTATTGATGGAGAGTTGCTTGTATAGTTGTAGGCGAAGATAAACCCAATCTCCTACTGAAAATTCTCTTTTACTTCGTCGTGTGTCGGCTTGCTGCTTCATTCTAGCTTAACCGGTAGAGAGATTATCTATTAACAGTTGTAAGAGTTTGTCCCTATCAATCAATTCTTGGTCTACCTGATCTACCTTGGCCAAGCCAATTACATACTTTGGAATCTCAAGGGCCGGTCGATCATACAATGCTTCATAAGGTGCACATTTTGTAGATGAATGATCTGTAGTATTATACCACCATTCGGCCCAAGGAAGCCATTATGCCCACTCTTTTGGTCGGTCGCTAGCGAAACACCGAAGGTACGTCTCTAAACACCTATTTACCACCTCTATTTGGCCGTCTGTTTATGGATGATATGCTTGTTAAGATCAAGAGCACTAAGAGGGGTAAATTAGTGCAGCGGAAATATTTCTTCGATTAAAACTGCGTTCGTACGATAAGAGTGATTTCGATAGAAAACCAGATTTGTAAATCTCTTTAACTTGTGATCAAGCAAAACGCAGCTAAAGCAAGTTTATGAATGCAGTTTGCAGATATGATTGAATTTGGAATGTAAGCGTAAATTGAAATATGATGTTCGTACGAAAAAATAGATTTACGTCTAAACACCGATTCGGAAAATACTGAACTTTGAAACATGATTGTAAAAGTGTAGAAGGTAGTAAGCTATTGAGGAGGTTTACAGTAAAGATAATCTGCTCAAAGTAAATGCAAACCAGAGAACTCAGTGATTTTAGAGTGGTTCGGTCAAGCTTGACCTACATCCACTTCTGGCTTCCTCCTCCGACGAGGTCACCGACGTCCACTAGAGGCCTTCCTTCAATAGGCGAAGGCCAACCACCCTTTTACAGATTCACTCCTTTTGACGTGCTTAGGAGACAACCCTTACAAACTTTTCTCTCCTCTCTTGAAAGATCAGAACTTGGAAGAAAAGAGGGAGAAGAACCTTTAACTTATACAACACTTTTGAGCTCTAAAAATCACAAAGTAAGATCAGGATTTTGGTAGTTTTTTGTTGCTCTTTCATTGCTGAAAGAGTGGGGTATTTATAGGCCCCAAACCAGTTTGAATTTGGAGCTCAAAACTATGATTTCCCAAAATTTCGGGGTCTGGCGGTTGCACCGCCTGACAGAGCTTAAAGACTGAGCCTCTAGGTGGTGCCACCGCTTGTCAGGGGCGGTTGCACCGCCTGACAAAGCTCAAAGACTGAGCTCAAGCGGTGCCACCGCCTGACTAGGGCGGTTGCACTGCCCAACCAAAGCTCGGAGACCGAGCTCAAGCGGTTGCACCGCTGTTAGAAGCGGTTGCACCGCCCAGTCTTGCTCGGAGACTGAGACCTGGGCGGTGCCACCGCCGACTCAAGCGGTGCCACCTCTGGGTCCGAATGGGCTGATTCATTTGGCCAAATTTGTGTCTTTCAAGGGCCCAATTGCCCCTAGATTAAGTTAATGGGGTCACCTCCCATTTCTAACTTAATCATCGTGCTAACTACGATAATTTTTAAGACTTTTACTACAGCTTGCTCCGGTACGTTAATCGCTTCTTCCGGCGAGCTTCTAGCTAACTTTCGACGAACATCCGATGGACCTCCAACGATGCTCCTACAGACTTCCGGCAAACTCTTGGACTTGCGACGATCCATTTGGCGAGTTTCGACGAGCTTCTTTCGGCAAGCTCCTGGACTTCTCGGATTTGTTCCCGCAGAACCTCCGACGACCGTCCGGACTTCTGTCGAGCTCTCGAACTCCCAACGTGATCATAGTCTTGACTCCGGCGCAACTCCTGCTGCATGTATTACTTTCATCGTAGTTAATCCTGCATACTTATCTCAACATATGAAAAAGATAACAAATGATAATTGACGTCATCATCAAAATCCGAGATTCAACAATCTCCCCCTTTTTTATGATGACAATCAATTGATAACGGAGTTAACCTTAACTCCCCCTATCTATGTGCCATAATTGAGATAAGTCATTCTTGAATTCAAAGCCTTTGAATTCAAGAGACATATTGATAAGTTAAAATCATTTAACCTTATCAATACTCCCATCATGATTCCCATCATGATGTATCTCTCTGAAAATGATGTATGATGTCAAGGCTTGACATCCATTTTCAACTTTCAAATATGAATTTTGTAATGATTGCATTTCATCATATGGTAAGATCTCAACATGTAAAGTTTTGAAGTAAGGTTTTTATATCTTAACATGATTCACACATTTCATGGCATTAATTCATACACTTCATATATCTACTTCTTTCAACATAATATCGTATTCGTAGCATCAATTCATATTATCAATTCATATACTTCTCCCCCTTTGTCATCAACAAAACGGAGAATGAAATAAACAACTACGTGTGATGCCATAAGTAGGTTCTCATGTCATTTATAGGATACAAACATCACAAGAAAAATATGACATGGAGATAGCTTTCATTACTTCTTCCTCTTGTGAGCTTACTCGAATGAAGTTAAAGATTGATAAGATTTTAAAGCACACTTCATTTTTACAAGGATCAAGATACGTGTGTGAATCAAATCCTTATACGTAAACTATTTCTCTAAAGAAATAAGAAGGAATCATCAAGTTTATTTCTCAATGAGAATATTTTTCACATGATAAGTCTAAAAGATATGCATTTGCTGGTTGATTCTTTTTTGTCAAGAATTAATGATATGAATCAAAATCCGAAAGAGAATAATGTATTTATGAAATCTGATTGGAACTAAAAATTTAATTCAACACTTTTATACAATCGGACAAGACTATACAATTATGAGGATATGCTCATTGTTATGAAAATTTTGTATTAATTTCCAACATGTTATTTTAGGCATGTAATGGCAATTAAGTAATTTGATCATTCAATCAATAAAGTTTGAATAATAATTTTAACAAATTTGTGCATTCAGACACATCAACATGGCAATACATCAACATCATGGTATCAACATCATGGCAATACATCAATATTATGTCACATGACACATCAATTTCAAGGCTATTTTTCTTTCACATTCATCATTGAAACCAAGACAAAAGGTTTTCAAAGTTGGTATTATAGAAACATTTAATATCAATATGAAATCTGACAATGAGTAATGAGATTGAGCAACGTAACCCTGCATATTCTTACATCAAGTAACCATAAGGCATTGTGATCAATGTGAGTAATATAAAGAGTTTACAATAATGTAGTTGTTACAACAAGAGGTTATTGTGTCCACATATACAAGCTTTATTCAGGAGGTGAAAAATTAAAGTGCCTAAATAAAGAGTCAAATTATCGATGAATTAGCTGTAGTTCAGATAGGAATTGATCTTGCCGGTGTTCAAACCAATCTTGTCTTTGTTCAAATCGGTCCATCTGAATCCCAATATCTTCAATAGATGTTGCATGAGCTTGCTCAATTGGATGTGTTTCCTCAAAGGGATAGATCGGAGGAGATTGAGTGCTCTAAAAGACTGGTGTTTCGGTTCTGGTTCAGGTTGAGGGTGATCGGTTCTTCTAGGCATTCTAACCCAATTACTATTTCTATAAACACATCTTAGTCGATGAAGTAGATTTTTGTTTATTATGCTAAACCTATCTAATTTCATCACTTCTTCGTCGGGTGGGATTTCGATATCGTAGGCTTTAAGGATTCTAGTGATTATACCACCATATGAAAGCATAATGTCTCTCTTGGATAGTTCTATCATGTTTTGTTGGATGAGGTATCCAAAACAAATGTTATATCCTTTCATGATCCAATACATGGTTCCTAACTCCAATTGACTTACTTCATCATGATGATATTGTTTAGGGAGAATGATGCTAGTTAGGATATGATGAAGTACTTTAGTGTTTAGTGGTAGTAGGTGTTCACAGCTTTTAGGAACTATCACTAAGTTGGGATTACCGAAAATTGTTCCTAAGGCTTCGACATATGTTGTCCCAACTGTTTCATAGTCCCATGATCCTCTAAAATAAAGTCCACTATTTTTCACGGGAATGCCTATCATGTCACAAATGAATTTATCTATAATGGAGATATGTTGTCCTAAGAGATAGGTGGACACTCTTTCTTCTTCATCTACTTGTAGATTGTTGTAAAATAGTCTAACAAGTCTTGGATAGATGGGTTCACTAATTTGTAAAATAGGGAGTAGATCTAGGTTGGCAAACCATTGGATTGTCTCTACGTCTCTTAGTTCATCTAAATATATATGTTTTCCCTTATTTACGCTTCTAAATTCAAAGGAGGAAAATTTTTCAGCATGATACTTTGAATCAAAGAGGGTAAGATCAAAATCTTCCATTAATCTCATCTTTCCTTTGTCCCTTGAGGATCTTCTAGAGCCCATAACTATTATTTGAGAGGATCGTAATGAGCAAGAGTAAATGAATCAAAAACAGAATTTAGAGGGCTCTTGGAAAATACCTTAAGTGAGATCTTTAAGAGGAGAGATTGTTGATCCTTTGCTTCGAAATGGGGAGGATTTGGGATGCTAAGAGAAGAGAAATGGAGGTGGAGAAGCTTTGGAAGAGTAAAGAGGGGAAGGGAGTAAGTTGGGGTCGGTTCCACCGCCGACCCTAGCTAGTTTAAAAAGGGGCAGGTTTGCGGGCGGTTGCACCGCTGGCTATGGCGGTGCAACCTCTTGCAGCCTATGACAGCCGGCGGTGCTACCGCTGGCTAGGGTGATGATCACTTGTTTTGACTGCTGTGTGGTCTATTTTGAATGTTTTTGACTTGAGAAGAATTTGTATTTATAGAGCAGTCAACTTTTCGTAATTACATAAGAATTTTCATTTTAAGATGAGAAATTTTGCATGATCAAGATAGATCTAGTGACGCGCATACTCCACTTCAAATGTTATATGACAGTTTATCCATATTGGTAAGCTTTGCAAGTTCATGACAAATTTTGCTTACAAAACGTAAGTTCATGATATAGTTGGATTTGAAAGTAACGAACAAATCAATTTGATGGGTTCGGAAATCCAGAGGATATGTGAAGGTAGAATCATGGGTTTCCAATTCTGAGGAATCAAATTTGTTTGTATTGATCTTGTAATTTTAATTTTCTAATCCTCTTTTTGTTATTTAGGCTAGGGAGCATCGCATGTTCTTTTCGGATCTCGGGTTATGAATATCGAGAATCCAAAATGTTAGGATTGGAGCGGCACTAAGAGGGGGGGGTGAATTAGTGCAGCGGATTAAAACTTCGGTTTTTAAAAATCTTTCGCACTATAACAAACAATATCAATGAGAACCAATTTGGAAGCTTGATAACTTAGAGACGTATGGAAGTGTAATGACTAAGTAAAGAAATTTGCAGTATGTAAATGGCAAGATTAGGATGTAAACCAGATAACACAGCAGTTTTTAAAGTGGTTTGGTCAAAATGACCTACATCCACTTACGAAGCCTTCATCGAAGAGGCTCCCAACTTCCACTAGCAAATCTCTTGTAGGGGAAGGACTAATACCCCTCTTACAACCTTTTACAAGTGGTTCACACTCTTACAAATTTTTGAATAGAAAGAAGGAGGTGAACACTCAAAGTAATTGAAGACAAAAACTTGCTAAAGACTTTGCTAAGACTTTTGGCTCACTCTCTTGCTTCTCAAAGGTTGTGATCTCAGCTGAGAATTGAGGGGTATTTATAGGCCCCAAGAGGATTCAAATTTGGGCTCCAAAATTTGAATTTTCTTGGGTTTCCGAGGCTGGCGATGCCACCACCGGATCTCTCGGGTGATGGGCGGTGCCACCGCCTACACTATTTCAGCTCACTAGTTGGGCTCCAAACTTGGCCCAAACCAGTCCGAACTCGAGCCCAATTGGCCCCTACTTGGGTTATAGGATTAACACCTAATCCTAACCCTAATTAACGTGTTAACTATGAATTTAAAGATATTTCCTAAGCTATTACAAAGTCCGCAAGTCAAGACTTCTTTCGACGAACTTCCGGCGGTCTTCTGATAAACTCTCGGAAACCATTCTGCGGACTCCCGGCAAGCTCTTAGACTTCACAATTTGATCTTGGTGAGTTCCAACGAGCTTCTTCTGCAAGATTCGTTCTTTCTCGGCGAGCTCTGCGAACTTCCAACGAACCTTCCGGCGAGCTTCCGAAAAACCCTTCGGCAAGCTCCCTACTCATTCTTGGCTAGTTCCGGCAGCATTCCCGACAAACCTTTGAACTTCCGTCGAACTCTCGAACTCCAACGAATCCTTCATGCTTGACTCTGCACTTTGTTTCGCTTTATGTCTTCATCGTTATCGTAGTTATTCCTGCACACACAAACTAAAACTCTACTCCGATCTAGACAATTATTACAACGCGAATTGACATTCTGTTGCCTGGCACGTCATTAGTTGGCGCTTCGTCAGATTCTTCAACGCATCGTCCTCTCTTGCGGCTTGTTGCCCAATCGACGGTTGACCTCCGCAACCCAGATATCCTTGGCGTAATTCCGCTCTCCTTGGCTCGATGTCGGACGTCTGAAGCGTTCTGCTGTCCAATATCCTGACGTGATCTCCTCCGACGCAACGTCAATTCCTCCTGCGTCAATTGTCTAATCCTGATCGAGTAGACCTACATTACTCAAAATGCAATTAAACATCTAAACACAATCAATTAGTTTCATCATCAAAATCCGAGATTCAACAATCTCCTTAACTCCCCGGAGTTTAACCAAACTCCCCCTATCAATATGCCATTGATAGAACACTTGGATTATCCCAAATCCAAGTAACATTCTTCACATGTTATAAAAAATATTTAAACCATCATGCAAATATATAAAATATTCAATTCAATGCATGAAGTCATCAATATACTTTTCCCCCTATGTCATCAACAAAAAGGAGAAGTAGCTCTAGCTATTTTAAAAGATATGCAAGTTTTTTGCAACTTGAAGCTAGATTTTCATCACAACATATAAGCACAAAAGCATAGCAAGATTCTTAAGTTCAATCATGGCAATTCAACACTTGCTTCTTCCCTTTTGTTTTTGTTGAAAAGAAGGGAAGAGTACAAGCTAGCCAACATTTGCCTTGAGCTAACAATCTTTCTCCCCCTATTTCATTGACGAAAAGAAGGAGAGGAACCAATGATTTAGACTTTTACATAAATTATGAATTTGCATCAATCAATATTTCAATCATCACATGATACATACAAGATAAAAATGTAAAGAAATCATTTCATGAAGGATACCAATATGAAAATTCACCAAGGATCACATGATACAATAGCAAATCATGATATCATTATGCGATACATCATGAGATGATAATTTATCATATCAATGAAAAATATCAATTGTTGAACATGATATGATAATAGTCTCAAAAATTTTAATTTGCGATACATGTGATACATTGTGATACATTAAAAAATTTAATACGATGCTTTTAAGGATATCAACCTATTTTTGATACAAAGCAAGACAAGAGCAATTTTGTTGTAAGTTTTCTAAGTTTTGCACTTTTTACTTCTTTCGATAGGCAAGATCTTTCTTCTCTTTTTGAGAAGTGCAAGCTTGCAAGTTTTACTTCCTTAGCAATATACAAGTTTCCAAATTTTGCATCTTGAGCTAGCAATATTTCTCAAAATGTGTAACTTAGCACTCATTGCTTCTCTTGATATTTGCAAGCTAGCTAGCAAAATTTGCTCCCCCTATGTCATTGTCAAATAGAGGGGAATAACAATACAATTAGTGTAATTCATTTCCCTTTACTATAATATTCAAATAATGACAAGGGTTAAGTGTCAATCTTATTTTTGCATCATTATATTTTCAAATTAAAATATACATATTTTCAAAAACCTTATATTTTATTCATGCACGATATTGAATAAATCGATTGACATTATGAGGATATCATACATGATACTAAAATTTTTAACTATTTATCAACATTTTGATCATGATACCAAACAATCATCATTTAGAGCATTCATAATACAAAACATTAAATCAACATTTATCATTTTAGCAACAACTCATAGCATTTTAAATTATGATTTACATCATATGCAATACATCACATCATAATTAGAAAGCACAAGTATTGCATGCATCATTGCAAATCATAAATGTTTCATATCAAGATGATATCAATTTTGTCAAATTATATCCTGCCATGTATGATCAAAACTTCTCCCCGTTTTATCATTGAAAACAAGAAAGAAGTAGGGAAGAGCATAAAGGTGTAAAATGTTTCAATCATTTCAAGGCATTTATATTATAGATACAAAGAAATCATATCATGAAAGATAAGACTATTTGAATAACAAAAGACATGATTCATTTTATCAAATCTCTTCTTTTTATAAATAACAAAAATTGTAGATGTACAAAGAAGAGATTGTGATTAAAAAAGAATCTCAAGTAGTATATCCAAGAAATCAAGATCATAATTTGAATACAAACTCATTCAAATTCAAATCATCAAATTCATCAAAATCTCAACATTACTTTCAAGAGATTCAAAATGGTATACATAGATTTATCATAATAATCATCAAGATCAATAAGATAGAGAAAAATAATTTTTCAAGGAAAAAAATATTTTTCTCTTTTTAGTTGTTTTAATTCATATGATTTTATTTCATTTATGTCAAATAAAAATATGTATCATGTTTAAAACCGAAAGTGTAAGATTTATTACAACAAAGATCAATAAGGCACTTCCATTATAGTAAAAATCAATCATCCGTAAATTGCAAGATTCATCATGCATAATTTTAAAATTTATTAAGCATGATCATTATGCATGACACTAAAACATGGTTTCAAAATATCTAATATTTTCATTACACAATTTCATCATCATGCATCATCATATTTTCAAATTCGAACATGCACAATTTCAAAACTATATCTTTCATTATTTTGTTTCATCACATAAGGAATATCAAAAAGAGTTATTGGGTGATGAGATAAATATTTCATGAGTACAAGGAATTGCATAAAAATCATATCATGAAAAGATAATAACAGAAGACACGTTTTCTTTTGAAAAATCTCCTCTTAAGTAATCAAGGGAAAATCTTAGGAGATCATGATATAGATAAAATTCATTCAATCTTATAAGAGAACAAGATATTAATTTAAGCATAAAAAGTATCTCAATTCATTATAAATCATAAAAAGAATTGTGGTTCCGAAAAATCACGATTCATTTAGGAAAATTCTCTTTAGTGCAATGATACCAATCATAATTCATTTGGATAGTAGATGCTAAAAAGGAACATTGAGGATACAAGATCTTGATTTTTATAGAGTAAATCTCAAGTTATAAATATTGAAAAATCAAGATAAAGCTCATTCAAATTCAAATCATCAAATCAAAATCATTTTTAAGATATTCATAAAAAGATGATAAAATAGATTCATCAAACCAAGAATTTTCAAAAAATACTTTTATCTATTTAGTTGCTTCATATAAGCATGCCTTTATCCTTTTTGTGCCAAAAAATATATATATAACATCAATCATTTAGGATCGAAAAATAAATTTCTTCATAAAAACCATCAAGATCATTATGTATAACTTTTAAAATCTCATGTGTAAAATGGTATCAAAACATTTAATATTTTCATTCCATCATTTTGCATTAGTTTTATTGAACATAATTTTGAATGATTCTTATAGATAACTAAAACTTCTTTAGTTTTAATTTATATAATTGACTTTATCTTAGCATGCTCAAATTTTATTCATATGTCAAAACCATACATCATGTTTGAAAACCAAAGATAAGGTTCATAAAAAGTCAACAAGCCTTCCATTCAAAAACCATGCATCATCATTGAAAATCAATATGGAAATCATCAAAATATACATTCTTGCTTCTCAAGCATATACATAAGATTAATCTTACTAGGTCTATAAGCATTAGATTTATATCTAATATTTTATTGCATTAACATAACACATGCAATTTTTAAGAAAATTAATCCTAAACTAAATTAAAAATAACTCATAAGTATTATGAAATTTCGAAATAAATTAAGGGGATTTCGATTACCTCATTGTTGATAGTGGTTTAGGCGTAGTTTGCCACCTCGCCTTTCTTAATTTTCTCCTTATCTTTAGAAGAGCTCAATTCATCCCAATTTTTGTTCTTCTTGCGTTCAAAGCAAGTAGTTCCATTCTTTTTGCTTTTTAATTTTTGTTTCATTTGTAGTTTAAGTTCACCATCACTTGAGCTTATGCTCAAGTGGTCTTCATGTGTTCTATGTCCCAAATCCTTCGTGTCCTTTGGAAAGTTGTTCTCAAGTTTTCTTTTTGTCACATTGTTCATTTCGTAGGTCATTAGAGACCCAATAAGTTCTTCAAGAGGGAATGTTTTAAGGTCCTTGGCCTCTTGAATAGCCGTAACTTTTGAATCCCAACTTTTTGGAAGGGATCTTAAGATTTTAGTGACTAGTTCAAAATTAGAAAAACTTTTACCAAGAGCTTTGAGTCCATTGATGACATCCGTGAAACGGGTGTACATGTCTCCGATGGACTCACTTGGTTTCATCCGGAAAAGTTTGTAAGAGTGCACAAGAATGTTGATTTTGGACTCTTTCACTCGGCTAGTGCCTTCATGAGTGACCTCAAGAGTTCTCCAAATATCAAAAGCTGAATCACAAATTGAAACGCGATTAAATTCATTTTTGTCAAGTGCACAATATAAGGCATTCATAGCCTTTGCATTTAAAGCAAAAACTTTCTTCTTCGATTCATCCCATTCGCTCATCGGAAGAGAAGATTTTTTAAATCCATTTTTGATAATTTTCCAAAGCTCGAGATTCAACGAAAGTAAGAAAACTCTTATTCGAGTTTTCCAATAAGTGTAGTCCGTCCCATTGAAAAAGGGAGGATGAACGAGAGAGTGACCCTCTTGAAAGCCATAAAGAGCCATTTCTATTTGGGTGTTAAACCAAAGTAGAAAACCGTGGCACTGATACCAATTGTTAGGATCGGAGCGACACTAAGAGGGGGGGGGAGTGAATTAGTGCAGCGGATTAAAACTTCGGTTTTTAAAAATCTTTCGCACGATAACAAACAATATCAATGAGAACCGATTTGGAAGCTTGATAACTTAGAGACGTATGGAAGTGTAATGACTAAGTAAAGAAATTTGCAGAATGTAAATGGCAAGATTAGGATGCAAACCAGATAACACAGCAGTTTTTAAAGTGGTTCGGTCAAAATGACCTACATCCACTTGCGAAGCCTTCTTCGAAGAGGCTCGCAACTTCCACTAGCAAATCTCTTGTAGGGGAAGGACTAATACCCCTCTTACAACCTTTTACAAATGGTTCACACTCTTACAAATTTTTGAATAGAAAGAAGGAGGTGAACACTCAAAGTAATTGAAGATAAAAACTTGCTAAAGACTTTGCTAAGACTTTTGGCTCACTCTCTTGCTTCTCAAAGGTTGTGATATCAGTTGAGAATTGAGGGGTATTTATAGGCCCCAAGAAGATTCAAATTTGGGCTCCAAAATTTGAATTCTCTTCGGTTTCTGAGGCTGGCAGTGCCACCGCTTATCGGTGGCAGTGCCACCACCGAATCTCTCGGGTGCTAGGCGGTGCCACTACTCAGTCCAGCGGTGCCACCACTCAGATCTCGGGTTCTAGGCGGTGCCACCGCCTACACTATTTCAGCTCACTGGTTGGGCTCCAAACTTGGCCCAAACCAGTCCGAACTCAGGCCCAATTGGCCCCTACTTGGGTTATAGGATTAACACCTAATCCTAACCCTAATTAATGTGTTAACTATGAATTTAAAGACATTTCCTAAGCTATTACAACGTCCGTAAGTCAAGACTTCTTTTGGTGAACTTTCGACGGTCTTCCGATAAATTCTCGGAAACCATTCTGCGGACTCCCGGCAAGCTCTTAGACTTCACAATTTGATCTTGGTGAGTTCCAACGAGCTTCTTCCGCAAGCTTCGATCTTTCTCGGCGAGCTCTGCGAACTTCCAACGAACCCTCCAGTGAGCTTCCGAAAAACCCTTCGACAAGCTCCCTACTCATTCTTGGCTAGTTCCGGCAGCATTCCCGACGAACCTTTGAACTTCCGTCGAACTCTCGAACTCCCAACGAATCCTTCACGCTTGACTCCGCACTTTGTTTCGCTTTATGTCTTCATCGTTATCGTAGTTATTCCTGCACACACAAACTAAAACTCTACTCCGATCTAGACAATTATTACAACGCGAATTGACATTCTGTTGCCTGGCACGTCATTGGTTGGCACTTCGTCCGATTCTTCAGCGCATCGTCCTCTCTTACGGCTTGTTGCCCAATCGACGGTTGACCTCTGCAACCCTGATATCCTTGGCGCAATTCCGCTCTCCTTGGCCCAATGCCCGACGTCTAAAGCGTTCTGCTGTCCAATATCCTAACGTGATCTCCTCCGGCGCAACGTCAATTCCTCCTACATCAACTGTCTAATCCTGATCGAGTAGACCTGCATTACTCAAAATACAATTAAACATCTAAACACAATCAATTAGTTTCATCATCAAAATTCGAGATTCAACACAAAAAGCAGGATATTATTTCTTGCTCCCAGCTTGGGATGGTTTACGTTTCTACGAGACAGAATAATTTTTAGGTACCCATTTACTTTTGGGTGCATCAAAAATTGATCTGTATTATTTGTCATGTTGCATAGAGTTTATCATTGTTCCTTTAGGAACCCAAATCAATTTGTTCGGACTAATTTTCTTGAATGGACAATAATGCGTTTTGTGTCCATGCTTGTAACAAAAGTTGCATTTGTTGCATTTGCTTTAGTGTCGAACATGTAGAATGGGGCCCTTTATGAAGGTGGCTGGATTTTGATGAGAATTTCTCACAAATCCGATTCCACTTCTTTCTGGAACGTGACCCTTGTTTGTAAGGATCATGTTCAAAGACTTGCTACCAACCTCAAATTTCTTCAAGGTGTCCATGAGTAGCAAGTTTTGCTTTTGGATAGTTTCTAGATCATGGAATTTTATACAAGAGCCTAAACTATCATGATATTCAGTTTTTAACTTATCGAAATCACAATTAAGACTATCATTCTCCTTTTTTAGCAATTTGTATTTTCTACTAATAATCTAGCATTCATCAAATAAATCATGGAAGGCATTTAATAACTCATCAAATGATAAATCTACATCAATTAAATTTGTTACCTCCTCTCCGATGGCCATTAAGGCGTAATGAGCAACTTGCTCGGTGTTGGACTCCTCTTCTTCGGTCGTGCTCGAATCATCCTACGTTGCCTTGAGCGCCTTCTTCTTTGATGTTCTCTTCTTGGCTTGGGGACAATCACTCTTGTAGTGTCCCAGCTTTTTGCACTCATAGCAAATAACTTGGTCCCTTTTGGGTTCAAGTTTATTTTTTGTCATTTTTAAACTTATTTCTTTTAATGAATTTTTTGAATTTCCTTGTTAGAAGTGCCAAGTCATCATCATAGTCCTCATCACTTGAGTTTTCTCTCAAGTGGTCATCTAACGTTCTAATTGTCATATCCTTCCTGTTCTTTGGAAGGATGTCTTCTTACTCTTCATGAGCCTTGTATGTCATTTCATAGGTCATTAATGACCCGATTAGTTCTTCAAGAGGAAAATTGCTCAAATCTTTAACCTCTTGAATAGCAGTGACTTTAGGGTCCCAACTCTTAGGAAGGGATCTTAGAATCTTATTCACGAGCTCAAAATTCGAAAAACTTTTGTCGAGTCCTTTTAGACCATTGACGATATTCGTGAAACGGGTATACATGTCGCCAATAGTCTCACTCAGTTCCATTCGGAAACGTTCGAAAGAGTGTATCAAAAGATTGATTTTTTACTCTTTCACTCTACTTGTGCCATCGTGAGTCACTTCGAGTGTATGCCAAATATCAAACGCGGTTTCACAGACCGAAACACGATTAAACTCATTTTTATCAAGCGCACAAAATAAGGCATTCATAGCCTTTGCATTAAGAGCGAAAGTCTTCTTCTCCAATTCATTCCAATCGATCATTGGAAGAGAAGATTTCAAAAAACCATTTTCGACAAGATTCCAAAGTTCAAAATCCATTGAAATAAGGAAGATCCTCATTCGGGTCTTCCAATAGGTGTAGTCCGTCCCATTGAACATGGGTGGACGAGTAATAGAATGGCCCTCTTGGTTTCCGGCGTATGCCATCTCTCTTGGGTTTTAATTTGTTTGAGAGTGAACCCCGCTCTAATACCAATTGTTAGGATCAAGAGCACTAAGGGGGGTGAATTAGTGCAGCGGAAATCTTTCTTCGATTAAAACTACGTTTGTACGATAAGAGCGATTTCGATAAAAAACCAGATTTATAAATCGCTTTAACTTGTGATCAAGCAAAATGCAGCTAAAGCAACTTTATTAATGCAGTTTGCAGGTATGATTGAATTTGGAATGTAAGCGTAAACTGAAATATGATGTTCGTACGAAAAAATAGATTTACGTCTAAACACCGATTCGAAAAATACTAAACTTTGAAACACGATCGTAAAAGCGTAGAAGGTAGTAAGCTATTGAGGAGGTTTGCAGTAAAGATAATATGCTCAAAGTAAATGCAAACAAGAGAACTCAGCGATTTTAGAGTGGTTCTGTCAAGCTTGACCTACATCCACTTCTGGCTTCCTCCTCCGACGAGGTCACCGACATCCACTATAGGCCTTCCTTCAATAGGCGAACGCCAACCACCCTTTTATTGATTCACTCCTTTTGACGGGCTTAGGAGACAACCCTTACAAACTTTTCTCTCCTCTCTTGAAAGATCAGAACTTGGAAGAAAAGAGGGCGAAGAACCTTTAACTTATACAACACTTTTGAGCTCTAAAAATCACTGAGTAAGATCAGGATTTTGGTGGTTTTTCATTGCTCTTTCATTGCTAAAAGAGTGGGGTATTTATTGGCCCCAAACCAGTTTGAATTTGGAGCTTAAAACTGTCATTTTCCGGAATTCCGGGGTCTGGCGGTTGCACCGCCTGACTGAGCTCGAAGACTGAGCCTCTGGGTGGTGCCACCGCTTGTCAGGGGCGGTTGCACCGCCTGGCAGAGCTCGAAGACCGAGCTCAAGCATTGCCACCTGTTAGGATCAAGAGCACTAAGAGGGGGTTGAATTAGTGCAGCGGAAATCTTACAACGATTAAAACTGAAAGGTGCGTTCGTTCGATAAAATCTATTATGATGCAAAAGCCGATTCACAGTTTGTATCTAAGTGCAGTTTACGCAGTTTGCATCTAAATGCAGGTTTGTGTCTAAATGCAGTTTGCGTCTAAATGCAGATTGCGTCTAAGCGTAGTTTGCATCTAAGCGCAGTTTGCGTCTAAGCGCATATTGCGTCTAGCGCAGTTTGCGTCTAAACACAGTTTGCGTCTAAACACAGTTTGCGTCTAAGCACAGTTTACGTCTAAACGCAGTTTGCGTCCAAACACAGTTTACGTCTAAGCACAGTTTACGTCTAAACACAGTTTGCGTCTAAGCACGGATGACAGTTCGCAGTTATGAATGGAATCAAAACGTAAACGTAAACTGCAAAGAAACTCGTTCGTAAAAGCGCAGAAGACAGTTTGCAGTTATAAATGGAATCAAGACGTAAACGTAAACTGCAGAGAAACTCGTTTGTAAAAGCGCAAAAGACAGTTTGCAGTTATAAACAGACTCAAGACGTAAATGTAAGCTGCGATGTAAAGATCGTACGAAAACACCGTTTTACGTCTGAATGCAGATTCGGAAAGATTAGAACTTAGAAACTTGTTAATGGTAAAAGCGCGAGAGAGAGCAGTAGCTATGTAGGAGGTTTGCAGTAATGATAAAGTGCTCAAAATAAAAGCAAACCAGAGATTTAGAGTGGTTTGGTCGGTCTTGACCTACTCCACTTTTGGCTTCCTCCTCGATGAGGTCACCGGCGTCAACTAGAGGCCTTCCTTCAATAGGCGAAGGCCAACTGCCCTTTTACAGTTTCTCTCCTTTTGATGGGCTCAGGAGACAACCCTTACAGATCCTTTCTCTCCTCTCTTTACAACTCAAGACTTGAAGAACAGAAAGAGGAGAACTTTTGGACTTTACACAAATTTGAGATCTTAGAATCACAGAAAAGATCAAGAATTCGGTGTGGATCTATATCTCTTCAGTGCTGAATGGGTGGGGTATTTATAGGCCCCAACCCAGTTCAAATTTGGAGCTCAAAACGATCAAATCCCGGAATTCCGGGATCAAAGGTTGTTACCACCTCGACGGGAGAGGTTGCACCGCTGGCAGAGCTCAAAGCCCGAGCCTCTGGGCGGTGCCTCCTCTGTCGAGGGGGGTTGCACCTCTCTGCCAGAGCTCGAAGACCGAGCTCAGGCAGTTGCACTGCTTGACTGGAGAGGTTGCACCGCCGGGCAGAGCTCAAAACTTGAGCTGTGGCGGTGCTACCTCCTCGACAAAGGAGGTTGCACACCAGATCTCTCTTCGGAGACTGAGCCCTGGCGGTTGCACCTCTTGGCTGGGGCGGTTGCACCGCCCAGTCTCGCTGGGAGACATAGCCTGGGCGGTGCCACCTCCAACCCTGGCGGTGCCACCTCTTTTACTATTTCAGCTCACTTGGTTTGGCTCCAAACTTGGCCCAAACCAGTCCGAACTTGAGCCTAATTGGCCCCTACTTGGGTTATAGGATTAACACCTAATCCTAACCCTAATTAACGTGCTACTATGAATTTAAAGACATTTTCTAAGCTATTACAAAGTCTGCAAGTCAAGACTTCTTCTAGCGAGCTTCCGGCAAACTTCCGGCGGTCTTCCGATGAACTCTCGGAAACCATTCTGCGGACTCCCGGCAAGCTCCTAGACTTCACGATTTGATCTTAGTGAGTTCCAATGAGCTTCTTTGGCAAGCTCCGATCTTTCTCGGCGAGCTCTAGTAGCATTCCCGACGAACCTTCGGATTTCCGTCGAACTCTCGAACTCGCAACAAATCCTTCGCGCTTGACTCCGACACTTTGTTTCGCTTTATGTCTTCATCGTTATCATAGTTAATCCTGCACAATTAAAACAAAACTTCGATCGAGACAATTAATCCTAAGCAATTAACCAAGTTGTCTAGCATGTCATTGGTCCCTCTATGCTTCGTCCAATTCTTCAGCGCATCATCCTCGTTTGCAGCCTATTGCCCAATCGGCCAGTTGACTCCGCAACTCCGATATCCTTGGCACAATACCCGCTCCTCTTGGCCCGATGCCCGAGTCCACGACACAACATGATGTTCCTGCTTTAATTGTCTCATCCTGATCGAAGAACCCTACGTCACTCAAAACGCAGATTAAATCATAAACATATATCAAGTAGTTTCATCATCAAAATACGAGATTCAATAATCTCCCCCTTTTTTATGATGACAACTACTTGATGACGGAGTTAAACTTAACTCCCGGAGTTTAAACAAACTCCCCCTATCAATATGCCATATTGATAGAAACTCTTAGATTCAAAAATCTAAGCAATATGTCATCATAAACGGAGTTAACCTTAACTCCCAGAGTTTAAACAAACTCCCCCTATCAATATGCCATATTGATAGAACCTTGAATTCAAACTGAATTCAAGTCATTGCAATATTCATCATGAATACTTGCAACACGTCAACATGAACATATGCATAAACATATGCATCACATGTCATGTCATCAACATACTTCTCCCCTTTGTCATCAACAAAATTGAGAAGTACCACAATCAAGTGTGTGTGATATTGGTTCAACTCATTTGCATGAAAATCATAATATCAAGTTTTATCATCATGCAAGTTTGCTAATATCAAATATCAACATGAAAAATTACGATGTAAGCTTTTGATATCATAGCCAAAACATTTCAAGTGTTTATCAATTGTAGCATTTCATCACATGGTAAGATATCAACGTGTAAAATTACGATACAAGTTCTTGATATCTTAGCATGATGCAAACATGGCATAATGCAAGTTTGGCAATCATAGCATCAATTCATATATCTCTTAATGATGCAAGCATTGCAAATATGGCAATCATATCAATTCATATATCTCTTGATGATGCAAGCATAGCATCGGTGTTCATAGCATCAATTCATATATTTCTCCCCTTTGTCATCAACAAAGCGGAGAACGATATAAGTAAATTTTAAGCATAAGTGCTTGTTGTTATGTATGTGAAATAAATCCTTGCAAAAAAAAACACTTTCATCCATATTCATCAAATCCATTTCTCAAAATTATTTTTCACATGATGTGTGTATAAGAGATGTATTTGCTAGTTAATTACATATGTCAAAAATCAATGATATGAACTAAACTTGATATGACATATGCTTGTTAAGTTTGGAAGAGAGTGAACTTGATATGTTAGATTCAAGAGAATCCGAAAATGAAATTTGACTCTTTCTTCCATTAGGACAAGGTTTTGCTATAGATATTCAATTACAATCATGAAGGTAAAAAAGCATACTTGTTACCATGGAAGTTTTGTATTCAAGCACATAATTTTCAACATGTAATTGTGTAAAATCATTATGCCAATCAAGTGATTCAATCATTCAATCAAGAAGGTTAGAAAAATAATTTTAACACGTTCAATCATTAGGACGTATTTTTTTGCCATAGTTTTTCAAATACAATCATAAAGATAAGACATGCTCATCATCATGGTAGTATGATAGCAAGTTTACCATATACAAGCTAGCAAAAAATTTCTAAATTTTAAGGCCCATAAGCTAGCAATTTTGAGATGTTCAAGAAAGCAACTCTTGCTTCTTGAAATATAAGTTTTGCTAGATGTGCAAGTTAACTTTTTGCTTCTTGAGATAGGCAAGATAGCATTCCTTGGTGATGTTCAATATAGCTAAGTTCTACATCATGCAAGCTAGTGAATTTTATAACATTTTAGAACATGCATAATCACCAAAGCATCATAAATTTTAATGATGTGCAAAATTACAAATTTTGCATGATTGCATTTGTGTGTCTTGAGATCTGCAAGATAACACTTCTTAGTGATGTTCAAGATAGCAATTTCTTCTCTTTTGAGAAGTGAAATTTTTGCTTTCTTCTTGAATTGTGCAAGCTAGCTATCTCCCCTTTTGTCATTGTCAAAAAGAAGGGAAAAACCCTTTACATCAATTTTTAAATCATGACAAAGGTTAGTATCAATCTTATTTGTGCATCATTATATTTTCAAATTAAAACATGCACATTTTCAAAACAAATAAACTCATTATTATATGCATGATTCCAAATCATCATTCATATTATTTCAATCATTGTTTCAATCACCACTTATAGCTTATCATGCACAATATATAAAATCATCTAACATGATACAATCATTTATTTTCAAAATATTTATCACTATTTTAATGTATGATAATGAAGTATTCATGATACCGAACATTAAATCAGTATTTATCACTTCATTTTAATCATGATTCCAAACATTTATCATTTAAAGCATTCATGATACACATAAAAAAAACATGTGCATCATTCCAAATCATAAATATTTTAAATCGTCATGATATTAATTTGTCACATTGCATCCTACCATGCATGATCGAAACTTCTCATTTGCATACATCAAAATAAATTCATGAATATCTCATGCATTCATATCATCACTTGAGGAGTATTGAAAAGGAATAATTGGGTGATGAGATAAATATTTTATGAGTACAAAGAATTGCATAAAAATCATATCATGAATACAAGGAATACAAGTCACAATCATTCAAGAGAAAATTCATTATTCATTTTCAATTCATTCAATTTGATAAATCAAGATCATGATTTTGATAAAACTTATTTCAATTTTAAATTATCAAAATCATTTTTATGGCTCACAAAATTTATAAATAGATTCATGATTTCATCAAGAAATAACAATGGAAATTAACATGATACACATTATTACTTCTCAACCACATATAGCATGATTTCATAAGGTATTTTTAATCAAAATCATTTTGTTTATCATAAACATGCAATTTTCATGATTATTTTCAAAATTACTAGAATGATAAGCATGATTCCTAATTGTTTGTATTTTCATTATAAGATTATTAAACATGCAATTTTCAAGAAAATTAAAAAAATGCTTTATGAAAAGCATCATGTAATTTCAAAGTAAATTAAAGGCATTTTGATTACCTCAGCGTCGAAAAGTAAAAAGGCGTGGTTGCCACCTCGCCTTTGTTGATTTTCTCCCGTCTTGGAGGAGCTCAATTCATCCCAATTTTTGTTCTTCTTCTTGCGTTCGAAGCAAGTAGTTCCATTCTTTTTGCTTTTTAATTTTCGTTTCATTTGTAGTTTAAGTTCACCATCACTTGAGCTTATGCTCGAGTGGTCTTCAAATGTTCTATGTCCCAAATCCTTCCTGTTCTTTGGAAGGTTGTTTTGTTCATCATTGTCCTCATCACTTGAGTCATGGCTCAAGTGGCATTCATTTGTCGAGTTCCAAATCCTTCCTGTTCTTTGGAAGGTGATTGTGTTCAACATGTTCATCATGTGCATTGTGCACCATTTCATATGTCATCAATGAACCAATTAGTTCTTCAAGTAGAAATTGGTTCAAGTTTTTTCGATTCTTGAATAGCAGTTACTTTTGAATCCCAAGTTTTAGAAAGTGGCGCAAAACTTTGTTAACGAGTTCAAAATCCGAAAAGCTTTTACCAAGCGATTTTTAAACCATTGGCGACATCCGTAAAACGGGTGTACATGTTAATTCTTGGTTTTAAGCTTGGTTTCATATGAAAAAAAAGCTCGAAATCATGCAGTAAAATATTAACTTTCGAAGTCTTTGACTCTACTAGTTCCCTCGTGCGTGATTTCAAGAGTGCGCTAGATATCGAAAGCCGTTTTGCACAAAGAAACCCGATTGAACTCATTTTTGTCCAAAGCGCAAAATAAGGCATTCATAGCCTTTGCGTTTAAAGAAAAATACTTCTTCTTTAAATCTAACCATTCGTTCATCTGTTTAAAGGTAAGTTGAAAACCGTTTTCAACGATATTCCATAAATCCAGATTTAGAGAAATCAAGAAAACTCTCATTCGAGTTTTCCAATAAGTGTAGTCCAATCCGTTAAAGAACGGTGGACGAAAGACCGAAAAGCCCTCTTGAAGAGCCATTTCTCTCGGGTGTAAATCCAAAATGAGAAATACCCCGCTCTGATACCAATTGTTAGGATCAAGAGCACTAAGAGGGGGGGTGAATTAGTGCAGCGGAAATCTTACAGCGATTAAAACCGAAAGGTGCGTTCGTTCGATAAAATCTATTATGATGCAAAAGCCGATTCACAGTTTGTATCTAAGTGCAGTTTACGCAGTTTGCGTCTAAATGCAGGTTTGTGTCTAAATGCAGTTTGCGTCTAAATGCAGATTGCGTCTAAGCGCAGTTTGCATCTAAGCGTAGTTTACGTCTAAGCGTAGTTTGCGTCTAAGCGCAGTTTGCGTCTAAACACAGTTTGCGTCTAAACACAGTTTGCGTCTGAGCGCAGTTTGCGTCTAAACACAGTTTACGTCTAAGCGCAGTTTACGTCTAAACGCAGTTTGCGTCCAAACACAGTTTACGTCTAAGCACAGTTTACGTCTAAACATAGTTTGCATTTAAGCACGGATGACAGTTCGCAGTTATGAATGGAATCAAAACGTAAACGTAAACTGCAAAGAAACTCGTTCGTAAAAGCGCAGAAGACAGTTTGCAGTTATAAATGGAATCAAGACGTAAACGTAAACTGCATAGAAACTCGTTCGTAAAAGCGCAAAAGACAGTTTGCAGTTATAAACAGACTCAAGACGTAAATGTAAGCTGCGATGTAAAGATAAATGCGAAAACACCGTTTTACGTCTGAATGCAGATTCGGAAAGATTAGAACTTAGAAACTTGTTCAGTAAAAGCGCGAAAGCAGTAGCTATGTAGGAGGTTTGCAGTAATGATAAAGTGCTCAAAATAAAAGCAAGCCAGAGATTTAGAATGGTTCGGGTCGGTCTTGACCTACTCCACTTTTGGCTTCCTCCACCCGATGAGGTCACCGGCGTCAACTAGAGGCCTTCCTTCAATAGGCGAAGGCCAACTGCCCTTTACAATTTTCTCTCCTTTTGATGGGCTCAGGAGACAACCCCAGATCCTTTCTCTCCTCTCTTTACAACTCAAGACTTGAAGAACAGAAAGAGGAGAACTTTGGACTTTACACAAATTTGAGCTCTTAGAATCACAGAAAAGATCAAGAATTCGGTGTGGATCTGTATCTCTTCAGTGCTGAATGGGTGGGGTATTTATAGGCCCCAACCCAGTTCAAATTTGGAGCTCAAAGCGATCAAATCCCGGAATTCGGGATCGGCGGTTACACCTCGACGCGGAGAGGTTGCACCACCCAGCGAGCTCGAAGACCCGAGCCCAGGCGGTGCCACCTCTGCTGGGGGCAGTTGCACCTCTCTGCCGAGCTCGAAGACCGAGCTCAGCGGTTGCACCGCTTTGATCGGAGAGGTTGCACCGCCTGGCGAGCTCGAAACTTGAGCTCTAGCGGTGCTGCCCTCCGACAGAGGAGGAGGTTGCACCGCCAGTCTTCTCGGAGACTGAGCCCGGGCGGTTGCACCTCTTGGCTAGGCGGTTGTTGCACCGCCCAATCTCGGCTGGGAGAGACATAGCACGGGCGGTGCCACCTCCAACCCCTGGCGGTGCCACCTCTTTTACTATTTCAGCTCACTTGGTTTGGCTCCAAACTTGGCCCAAACCAGTCCCGAACTTGAGCCTAATTGGCCCCTACTTGGGTTATAGGATTAACACCTAATCCTAACCCTAATTAACGTGCTACTATGAATTTAAAGACATTTTCTAAGCTATTACAAAGTCTGCAAGTCAAGACTTCTTCTAGCGAGCTTCCGGCAAACTTCCGGCGGTCTTCCGATGAACTCTCGGAAACCATTCTGCGGACTCCCGGCAAGCTCCTAGACTTCACGATTTGATCTTAGCGAGTTCCAATGAGCTTCTTCGGCAAGCTCTGATCTTTCTCGGCGAGCTCTGGTAGCATTCCCGACGAACCTTCGGATTTCCGTCGAACTCTCGAACTCGCAACAAATCCTTCGCGCTTGACACCGACACTTTGTTTTGCTTTATGTCTTCATCGTTATCATAGTTAATCCTGCACAATTAAAACAAAACTTCGATCGAGACAATTAATCCTAAGCAATTAACCAGGTTATGCGGCATGTCATTGGTCCCTCGACGCCTTCGCGTCCAATTCTTGACGATCGTCCTCGTTTGCAGCCCTATTGCCTAATCGGCGATTGACTCCGCAACTCCGATATCCTTGGCACAATACCGGCTCTTCTTTGGCCCGATGCCCGAGTCCACGACCCGAAGCCTTCGTCGATATCGCCGACCGATCCACTGGCCCGACGTCCAATCTTCTGACATGTTCCTTCGGCACAACATGATGTTCCTGCTTTAATTGTCTCATCCTGATCGAAGCACCCTGCGTCACTCAAAACGCAGATTAAATCATAAACATATATCAAGTAGTTTCATCATCAAAATATGAGATTCAATACCACCGCCTGACTGGGGTGATTGCACCGCCCAGCTAGAGCTCGGAGACCGAACTCAGGCTGTTGCACTGCTGTCAGAAGCGGTTGCACCACCTAGTCTTGCTCGGAGACTAAGCCTTGGGCGGTTCCACCGCCGACTCAAGCGATGCCACCGCTGGGTCCGAATGGGCTGATCCATTCGGCCCAATTTGGGTCTTTCAAGGGCCCAATTGCCCCTAGATTAAGGTGATGGGATCACCTCCCATTTCTAACTTAATTATCCTGCTAACTACGACAATTCTTAAGACTTTTACTATAGCTTACTCCGGTGCATCAATCGCTTCTTCCGATGAGCTTCCGGTGAACATCCAACGGACCTCCGACGATGCTCCTGCGGACTTCCGGCAAACTCTTGGACTTGCGATGATCCACTTGGCGAGTTCCGACGAGCTTCTTTCGGCAAACTCCTGGACTTCTCAGATTTGTTCCCGTAGAACCTCCGACGACCGTCCGGACTTCCATCGAGCTCTCGAACTCCCAACGTGATCATAGTCTTGACTCCGCGCAACTCCTGCTGCATGTCTTACTTTCATCATAGTTAATCCTGCACACTTATCTCAACATATGGATTAGATAACAAATGACAATTGACGTCATCATCAAAATACGAGATTCAACAATGCTGTGCTCATCTTAAGTTTGGTGCCTTATAACTGAAATAACTTAGTCCAAAATTTACTAGTGAAAATCCTGTCACGATCACTTACGATGGACCTTGGCATCCCATACAATTTAACAATATTTTCTATGAAAATCTAGGCAATACTAGCAGTAGTGTAGGGATTTCTCATAGCACAAAAATGAGCATATTTCGTAAGTCGATCAACCACCACGAGAATTGTGATTTTATCTTTGGAAGGTGGCAGCCCTTCAATAAAGTCCATGGAGATGTCAGTCCACATCGAGTCCGGTATGGGTAGTGGTTGTAGCTTCCCTAGATTTGCCACAGTTTCACCCTTGTGCTGTTGACATACATCTCATTGTGCCACATATTTAGCAATAATTTTTTTCATCCCTCTCCAATAAAAATTTTGCTTTACTCTTTTGTAGGTTCTTAGGAATCCAGAGTGCCCTACTGAAGGTATGGAGTGCATTTCATGCATGATGATTGTGATACAAGGGGAGTTACGTATAAGCACAATGCGACCTTTGTAGCGTAGATCCTTTGAATCCCAAGTGTAGTGGGCTATTGCACTTGGACCCTCCTCCAATTTTTTTATGATGTTGCTGATCTCTGTATCCTTCTTTCATTCTTCCCTAATGTCCTCGAGGAGACCGGTGGTAGGAAGGGAGATGGCTGAAACCTTAGCTTGCTCAAGTAGCCATGAGAGTGCATCTGCAACAACGTTTTCTTTCCCCTTTTTGTAAATAATTTCATAATCAAATCCAAGAAGTTTGGTTACCATTTTTACTACTCAGGGGATGATATCTTTTGCTCCAAAAAATACTTGAGGCTTTTATGATCAGTTTTAATTTGAAATCGCCGGCCGATCAGGTAGGGTCTCCACCTCATTACTGTGTGTACAATGGCAAGCATCTCCTTATCATATCCTGACATGTTTTGTGGGAGGGAGATAATGCCTTACTAGTGTATGCGAGTGGTCGATCATCTTGCATGAGAATGGCTCCAATTCCGACTCCAGATGCGTCGGCCTCAATGATGAAGGGTCGGTTGAAATCTGGTAGCGCTAGTACCGGCATCGTTGTCATGGCTGCTTTAAGTTTGTCGAAGGCAACAGAGGCTTTGTCTGACCATTGGAAAGCATATTTTTTCAGTAGAGAAGTGAGTGCTGCACTGATCTTCCCATAGTCCTTAACAAATTTTCGGTAGTAACCCGTTAGTCCAAGGAACCCACGTAGTAATTTCACGTTTGTAGGTTTCGGCCAACCTTACATTGCCTCAATTTTTGTTGGGTCTACTGCCACTCCTTCTGATATTATATGCCCAAGGTACTCTAACTTTTGCTAGAGAAAGCTGCACTTTGGTTGCTTAACAAAAAGAGTATTCTCCTGAAGGATCGTTAAAATAATCCGTAAATGCTGAAAGTGAGTATTAAGAGAAGGGCTATAAACGAGAATATCATCGAAAAATACCAGCATAAATTTACGAAGAAAGCTCAGAAAAATATCATTCATGAGACTTTGAAAGGTTGAAGGAGCATTAGTGAGTCCAAAAGGCATTACCAAGAATTCATAATGGCCATAATGTGTGCGGAATGCAGTTTTTAGAATGTCATCTTCACATACCCGAATTTGGTGGTAACCGGATCGGAGGTCCAACTTCGTGAAGACTCGAGCTCCTTTTAATTCATCAAGAAGTTCATCCACCACTGGTATTGGGTACTTGTCCTTGATGGTGATACCATTTAAAACTCGATAGTCGATACACATCCGCCAAGTTCCATCCTTCTTGCGTACAAGTAGCACCGGTGAGGAATAGGGGCTACAACTTGGCCAAATCACCCCTGTTTCAAGCATCTCCTTTACGATCTTTTCAATTTCATCTTTCTGGAGGTAAGGATATTGGTACGGTCGAGTGTTTGCTGGTGGCTTGCCCAGAAGGATTGGAATTCAATGGTCATGTTACCAAGGAGGAGGAAGACCACGGTTCAACAAAAATGTCGACAAATTCAGTAATTAATTGGGCAAGATTTTGATCTTCAATTTCTATTTTCTTCCCTTCTGGTTGCTGCTAGAGATGCATAAAAAAGCCACCATTTACCTTGTGCAAAACTTTCTCCATTCGTTGGGTCGAAACGGTGGTTACGGTTCTTCCGCGCTTCCCGCGTAGGATGATATGTTTGCTCTTACAATAGATTTTCATAATTGATTTAGAAAAGTTCTAAGAGACATCACCTAGTGTAGTCAGTCATTCTATACCAAGCACAGCCTCATAGTCATCAATTGATAGGAGGAAGAAATCGGTGATAATTTCTTTGTCTTGCAGTAATAGTTTCACCTACGGGCATCTTTGGTCACACTTTAGGATTCTGCCGTCGGCAACCTTTACATCGAACTTGCTGCAACCTTCAATATATAGTGCCATCCAAGCAGCAAACTTACTATTCAGGAAGTTATTAGTGCTGCCCGTGTCGATGAGAATAGTGATCGGCTGTTGTTTGAGAAGGCCTCCAACTTTCATCGTTTACGGGTTTGAGTAGCCGGCTAGTGCATGTACCGTAATGTCGGTCGGTTGTGGCTCTTCTTCCATATCTTCTTCTCATATTCAAGACTCTCTTCTAGATGTTCAATGACCTCTTCTTCTACTGGTTCAATCATAAGAAGTCTGCCTTTTTTACAGTGATGCTCGCGGCTCCACGGCTCGTCGTAATGCCAACATAACCCCTTCGTAGATCGCTCCCAAGGTTCTTCTCTTGTCAACCTTTTTGGTGTAGGGACTTGGTTGATAGTAGAGGGGGCTGAGGGCTTTAGTATTGTAGGTCGAGGAGTGATCCTAGTCCTCTGGGCTTCATGGTTCAATCGCTCCTCTTGAAGTCGTGCGAAAGAGATGGCTACCATAAGCGTGTATAGTTGTCGCGCTTTAACTTCTCCCTGGATCTTTAACTTCAAGCCCTCAATGAAGGTCCCCAATTGCTATTTTTCAGACCAATCATGAGTTTGATTAGATAACCTTTCAAACCTAGTTTGGTACTCCTAAATGGTGGAGGTTTGTCGGATCTTTGCTAGTTGTCCGTCAATGTTCTCGTAATCGGTTGGTCCGAAGCGGATCAGCAGTCCTTCTTTGAATTGTCACCATGAAAGGACTCCATAAGTGTGTTCAAACTAGTCAAACCACTGTATGGCATCCCCTTCAAGATATATAGCTGCAATTTCTATTATAGATGTGTCCGTAGTTTTATGGTACCGAAAATATCGCTCTGCGCGCGAGATCCAACCAATTGGGTCTCCTTCTTCCCATCTAGGGAAGTCCACTCTCATGCATAAATAGTTAGGGTCAGTCATAGCACCTCCCCTCTCTTAGAAGTCATCTCTTTGGGCTTAATGCGATTGCTTAGAGCTCTCTCCTTGATGTGATTTTTTCAGGCTTGGTGGTTGGCCCAAACTGAATTTGGTAAAGAGAGTCTGAATCTTATCCTCCATTCATGCCTCGAAGGCTTTGAATTTAGCATTGATTGCCTCCTCAGATGCCATAGTATATGCCTCCAAATCTGTGATGTTAAGATCTCTCTTTTGTTGACAGGTTAAAGGCATATATAGGTCGAGAGAAGTAATGGTCGAAAGGGTTGGTGGATTGATAGATGTAGGCTACGGTTTAGGCTTCTTTTGTGGCTGTTTTGAGTGCAGTTTAAGGGTGTGGTTTGGCGGAGTTTTAGGGCTGTAGATGAAAGTTTTAGATCTGTGGTAGATGGCAGCAAAGGTTTGATAGAAATCAGTGGAAGTTTGCTGCAGAATTGTGTTATTTTGTAATAGCAAAATTATCGTTGAAGAAACAACAGTTTCTCGATGAAATCTCCACAAAAAAATTGAGAGATTTAAGGAGGGAATTGACAACAATATCTCAGTTTATATGATAGCAAGGATGTCCAATTTAATCTAAAAAATTTTGGCAGTAACAGCAAGAAAATTGGTGTAAGTTGTGATAGCAGAATTCTTGTCGAAAAATTTCAGCAGCTTATGATAAAAATTTGCAGCAACACAAAATCATTTTTAAAGATGAATTCCTCAATAGATCAACCTTAGATGGAAGCCAAGATGATCTATGAAGTATATAAGAAATTTTATTCAAAAATGATTGCAAATAGATGGGTTAAGGCAACAATATGCGGCTAAAATTTTTTGCAACACAGATTTTCAAGTGTGGCAGATTGGACGTAAAAGATTAGTGGTTTATATTAAGAATTTTTTGACAAAATCAAAGGAAAATCTACTAGTAGGAAGTATCAAAGCTATCAGAAAAATTTCGTAGAGATTTGGACAGAAAAAATATAGTATTAAGATCAAACAAACAGTACTATGTGGCTGAAATTCTGCAATGTATCTTTCATCGTAGAGATGAAAACTTTTGGACGAAAAGTTTATGCAGCAATATAGGAATAATTTTTTCTTTGATTTTTGAATAGTGATAACTAAATTGCAGCAGCAGTAAGGTAGGAAACCAAAACCTATTGTAATTCACGGGTAGATCAAAGGATGATCCGCGATAGTAGAGATGACGGTGGAATTTGGCGACGATCTTTTAAGCAATTATGGGTATTGCTTTGGGCGACTGTAGAGGGCTAATAGATGGCTATGGAAGGGCAGCGAAATGCCAAGAAAGCTGCTATGATACCAGGTGTTAGAACCCTTACAGATTCTAAACTTAGGGTTGATCTCTTTAGGGGATCGGCCTCCTTGGAACTCTATAGGGATTCCTCCCTCCAAGTTGCTGCTCAAAGGCTGCAGAAAAGATTCATCTATTGCTTATGAAAAGAGGAGGAATACATGGCTATTTATAGGGCTTCTAAACCCTAACTCCTAATAGGATTCCTACTCAAGACTCCTACTTCTAACCAACTCCTAATAGGACTCCTACTTAAGACTCCTATCCCCTTACAACTCCTAATTCTTCTCTAAGAAACAACCTCCTAACCCTAGTCGGCCTCTTCACCTCTTTAATAGGGGTCGGCTTAGGTAGGTTTTACATGAATGTCCCTCTCAATTAGGACTCTCCTAGCTAGAGTCCTAACACTATCATAGTTAATCCTGTATATTTAAAACAAAACTTTGATCGAGATAATTAATCCTAAGCAATTAATCAAGCTGTCCAGCATGTCATTGGTCCCTCGACGCTTCGTCTGATTCTTCGGCACATCATCCTCTCTTGCGGCCTATTGTCCAATTAGTCAGTTGACTCTGCAACTCTGATATCCTTGGCAAAATCTTTGCTCTTCTTGGCCCAATGCCCGAATCCACGGCCTGAAGCCTTTTGTCGATACGTCGACCGATCCACTGGCCCGACGTCCAATCTTCTGACATGTTCCTCCAATGCAACATGATTTTTCTGCATTATTTGTCTCATCCTGATCGAAGTATCCTGCATCACTCAAACGCAGATTAAATCATAAACACATATCAAGTGGTTTTATAATCAAAATACAAGATTCAACACACTTGACCTCTTTCATCCTTTCCAACAAATCTGCATGGATTCAGGGATATACGATCTCCCTAAGTAACATAATTATCATACACATGGATTTAAGTTTTGCAGGTTTTTGTGCACCAATCTTTGTACAACAATGAACACCTTTTTGAAAAATTTGAGGTTTTTATTTTTTCTTCTTCCGCTATGTATGTGACGTCGCCCCTAGATTTCCCTGCAGTGGTATCAGAGCTAGGTTGTTCATGCAAAAGATTGGTTTTGAACAATGTGCATTGTGTTTTAGAAAGACTTTTGACATCAATATTGTTGACGCAAAAGGTAAGAAAAGGCAGCAACTATTGCTGCCCTTGCTGCGCTCGCAGAATGGCAAAGGCTGCTTATAGCCTTGGCCATCTACGGTGGCCGGCAGCTTGTAGGCGGCCTTCCCGCAAGGGCGGGTGGCACCCGTAGTGGTGTTTGCGAGTAGAACTGCCCGTACGAGCACCTGCTCGTGGGGGTAGTGCCGCTTGCGGGAAGCCCATGGGGGCGGCAATCGTAGGGGCGATAGTGCCCGCAGGGGTGACGGTCCCTATAGGCACACTACTAGTAGGGGCGATGGTGCTTGCAAGCACATCGCTCACGAGCAAAGGCAACGCCTCCCCCCCCCCGCCCCCCCTTGTAGTGGCCGCCGTCGATAGGGTTGCAGCAACTAAAGCGCAATAAAGGGGAGGGCTAGGTATTTTGGGCAAAAGGAAAGTTTTACCCCTTGGAATTTTAGAAATTTTAAGATTTATACTTTTTGTCCATATTATCAAAATGCCCTTCATAATTCAGAAAATTTTATGCATATCCTTAATTTCATAAAATATTAGTTAATTAAAAAGTTTAATTAATTATTATTTTTATCTTATAGTCCTCCATGATGATAACGTGTATACGTAATGTATGATGTGCACGGATGATCATGGACCGTGTGATGTGTACATATGATTATTATTATTGGGGCCTACGAGCCTCCAATTTATTTCTCATTTATTATCGAGCCTGGATGCTTGTTATTAAATTATAATTACATGAGGAGGCGCAACAAGAAAGTGGAAGTGATCGCGAGACCCACAAGGCCAAGATGAACGATCGTGATGCATGGAGATGCGTCGAGATGCCGATGTAACTAATGAGGATAAGATGGACGATCACAGGGCATGGAGATGCCCCACTACACACATAGATCCTGATGTGAGTGATTAGGCCCACTAGCTCGGGCCTGATCACATTAGGTTATGGTCCATGATCATCTGGTGTGATTGCTCATGTGATGTATGATTGCTTGTACACCTACTAGATATGTATATATATTTATATGCGACGTAGATATATATTAAATATGTATATGTGTGACACGTCATATTAGGAGACCAAATCAAAATCTCCTCCCTCGATAATATTAAATCGATAAGCATGAGATAATTAAATTGACCCATGTGGCCTTCCATCGTTATAGATAGGGACTAATTCCCGATGTAGGTTGAGTTGGTCGAGTTCCTCGAAGCTCACCTATATCATGATTTGCAATCTTGCCTAAGACATAGAGATGTCACCGGTGACCTGAGAACATGGTATACTTGGTCGAGTCCCTCTATGGTACATCATCAAATCAGACTCATCTTGTAACAAAGGTCTTGACTTAACCGAACATCATGGTTGGATGAGTTCATCGAGGCCATGATGATTCATAGGCCGAACATGATGGGAATCATAATAAGTTATGATTGGTAAGAGTTGTCTACCTTTTGGGCTTAGTGTAATTGGTCGAGTCCCTCAAGGTTACACTAAGACACTAATTGGACCCCGTTCCTCACTAAAAGTTTGTCGAAGACTTCTATTTCCTATGTTGAGGGTGTTGCGTGACTCGATAGAATAATAGTGAGAGTAGATTAAGATAGAAGTCCATATCTTATTTATTTATTTTTTATAAAATCTACATGTTATTTATTTTTACTGCATCTTTATTTTTTAAAAAGTATTACTTTCAAATCCCTTACGTGGCATACTTGATGTCAATTACCTCACTAGTCCGAATTATATAGATTGGCTCCATAACTTGAGAATTATTCTCACGGCGGAGAAAATTACATACATCCTTGATATAGTGATGCGTACGCCCAAGGAAGGGGAAAGTGAGGATGAGATCGCTCGCTATGTGAAGTACATAGATGACTCCATTCCTGCTCAGTGTTACATGTTAGGCTCCATGACTCTTAAATTATAGAGATAGCATGAAAAGATGGATGCCAGATCCATTCTCTTACATGTCCGTAAACTGTTTGAGGAACAGGAAAGAACTCAGCGATATAAGATATTCAAGAGCGTCTTCCATGCTAAGATGACTAAGGGGACACCAGTTCAGAACTATGTCCTAAAGATGATTGAGTGGATAGAGAAACTCATAGGTCTAGGAATAGTCCTAGAGGATAACCTGTGTGTGGATCTTATGCTTCAGTACCTACTAGATTTCTTTTCACAATTCATAATATATTTTAATATAAACAAGCTTGAAGTGACTCTCCCTAAGCTGATCAATATGTTGAGAGAGGCAGAGAGCACTATCAAGAAAGAGAAGCCAGTTCTCTATACTAGTGAGACCAAAAAGAAAAGGAAGACAGAAAAGTTCCTTAAGAAGAGCAATTGAAAGGGTAGACCAAGTAAAGCAAAGGTTGCTATGAAAGACCCGACAAAAGACAAAGGCCAGTGCTTCCACTACGGTAAAGATGGGCATTGGAAGAGGAACTATAAATAGTACATTGCAGAGAGGGCGAAACAAAAGCTTGGAGAAGCTTCAAGTACATTCATAATCAGTCTCCATTTGTCAAACTCTTATGATAACACATGAGTATTAGATACCGGTAGTGCTTATCATATTTATAATTTGTTACAAGTTCTGGTAAGACCTAGGAGATTGGCGAGAGGCGAGATAGACCTCAAGATGGGCAATAGAGCAAAAGTTGTTGCAGTAGCTGTTGGAGAGGTCCCCCTACTTCTGCCCGATTGAGTTATATACACTATCAACATTGATGATCTTTGTAATGAAATGTGCTTTTCAGTTTTGAATAATGATGCTTGGCTTTGGCATAGGAGATTAGGTCATGCTAGCATGAAACTAATCTCTCAAATCTCATCTAAAAAACTTGTAAGAGGTATTCCTAACATTAAGTTCGTCAAAGATAATGTGTGTGATGCATGTCAACTAAGAAAACAAATAAAAGATAGTTTAGTTTCAAACCAAAGAATCAAATAAGCACCTCTAGACCATTGCAATTGATCCATATGGATTTGTTTGGACCAATTGATGCATCAAGCCTAGGAGGTAGTAAATACGCCTTTGTATGTAGACGATTAAAGTAGATACACTTTGACACACTTCTTAGCACACAAAAGTGATTACTTTAGGTATTTTTTAAAATTTTGTAAACTTATTCAAAATGAAAAAGGCTTTATGATTTCATCAATTCAGAGTGATCACGGTGGCGAATTTCAAAATCATGATTTCCAATTTTTTTGTGAATCTAATTGATACAACCATAATTTCTCGACTCCAAGAAATCCTCAACAAAATATAGTAGAAAGAAAAAATAGAAACTTACAAGAAATGACAAGAACCATATTAAATGAACATAGCCTACCCAAATATTTTTGGGTCAAAGCCATTAATACGGCATGCTATGTCATGAATAGGGTTTTAGTAAGACCATTACTTTTCAAAACTCCTTATGAATTATGGAACAACAAAAATCTCAATGTTTTATATTTTAAAGTTTTCGATTGTAAATGTTTTATCTTGAATAAAAAAGATGTCTTGGGAAATTTTGATGCAAAATTCGATCAAGGGATTTTTCTTAGCTATTCTTCTAGTTCTAAACCCTTTCGTATTTTTAACAAAAGAATTTTGGTTATAAGAAAATCTATTCATGTTGTCTTTAATGAAGTTTCAGAATTTAAGAAAAATAAGTTTGATGATGATCTTAATTTTGATGCTTTGAATTTAAATGAACCTTCTCCTTCAACTAACAACTTGGATGCATCTTCTTCTGAAGCATCCTTACCTAAGGAATGGAAGTACGTAGATGCTCATCCAAAGGAGCTAATCATAGGAGACACATCAAAAGGGGTTCAAACTTGTTCTTCTCTTAAAAATTTTTGTGCCAACGCTACTTTTCTTTCTCAAATTGAACTTAAATACATTGACGATGCCTTGAAAGATGATTCATGGGTTATCGCAATGCAAAAAGAGTTGAATCAATTTGAGAGAAATGAGGTGTGAAAACTTGTTCTAAGGCCAAATGACCATTTAGTTATTGGGACTAAATGGGTCTTTAGAAACAAGCAAGATGAATTTGGTATTGTGGTTAGAAACAAGGCTAGATTAGTGGCCAAGGGTTTCAACCAAGAAAAATGTATCGATTATGAAAAACCTTCGCTCTTATGGTACGATCATAAGCTATATGGATGCTCCTTGCCTATGCTAGTAGTAATAATTTTAAGTTGTTTCAAATGGATGTTAAAAGTGCTTTTCTTAATAGCTTTATTTTCGAAGAAGTTTATGTTGAACATGTTGAATCTCGGATTTTGATGATGAAACTAATTGATTGTGTTTAGATGTTTAACTGCATTTTGAGTGATGTAGGTCTACTCGATCAGAATTAGACAGTTAACGCAGGAGGAATTGACGTTGCGCCAGAGGAGATCACGTCAGGATATTGGACGGTAGAAGGCTTCGGACGTCGGGCATCGGGCTAAGGAGAGCGGAATTGCACCAAGGATATCGGGGTTGCAGAGGTCAACCACCGATTGGGCAACAAGCCGCAAGAGAGGACGATGCGCTAAAGAATCGGATTTAAACGCCAACCAATGGCGTCTGGAACGGAATGTCGATTAGCGTTGTAATAACCTTGTCTAGATCGGAGTAGAGTTTTGGCTTGCATGTACAGGATTAACTACGATAACGATGAAGACATAAAAGCGAAACAAAGTCGCGGAGTCAAGCATGAAGAATTCGTTGGGAGTTCAAGAGTTCAACGGAAGTCCGAAGGATCGTTGGGAACGCTGCGGAACTAGCTGAGAGAATGAGTAGGGAGCTTCTTAGAAGGGTTTTTTGGAAGCTTCACCGGAAGGTTCGTGAGAAGTTCGCAGAGTTTTGCGAGAAAAGATCGAGCTTGCCGAAGAAGCTCGTTGGAACTTCGCCAAGATCAAATCGTGAAGTTTAAGAGCTTTAGGGAGTCCATGAGAATGGTTTCAGAGAGTTTATCGGAAGACCGCCCAAAGTTAAGCGGAAGCTTCAGCTTCGGGAAGAAGTCTTGACTTATGGACTTTGTAATAGCTTATATAATGTTTTTAAAATTCGTAGTTAGCATGTTAATTAGGGTTAGGATTAGGTATTAATCCTATAACCCAAGTAGGGGCCTATAAACACCAGAGGTGAAAACACTATAAATGATTGGGCTGAAAAAATGTAGTAGTGGGCTGAAAACTTGTAGGCGGTGGCACCGCCTGGGCTGAGCGGTGACACCTCCTTGGCTCGGCGGTTGCACCGTCCAGCACCCGAACGCTGGGCGGTGGCACCGCTTGGCTGGGCGGTGGCACCGCCAGCATCGGGAACCCAAAGAGAATTTGAATTTTGGAGCCCAAATTTGAATCCTCTTGAGGCCTATAAATACCCCTCAAATCTCAGCTGAGAACACAACTTTTAGAGCAGCAAGTGTTTGAGAGAAAGGCCTTAGAAAAGTCCTTGCTAGTCTTATTTTCAATTTGCTAGTGTTCACCTCCTTCTTTCTTGCTGAAAATCTATAAGAGAGTGAACCACTTGTAAAAGTTGTAAGAGGGGTATTTACCCTTCCCTTTCAAGAGATTTGCTAGTGGAAGGTGGGAGCCTCATCAAAGAGGGGCCTCGCAAGTGGATGTAGGCCATTTGACCGAACCATTGTAAAATCAGCGTGATCTCTGGTTTGCATTTACTTATTGTCATTTACATTACTGCAAACCATTTGCACTTTAATGTTATACGGCTTTGTTTCCGTTTTACTTATCCCTTCAAGTTAAAATGCAATCGAAACGGTTTCAAACGAAAACATTACTTTTATCGTACAAAGTTTCCGAAAAGTGTTTAAATCATGAAAAGTTTATCGCACTTTACCGCTGCACTAATTCACCCCCCCCTCTTAGTGCCGCTCCGATCCTAACAATTGGTATCAGAGCAACGGTTTTCTACTTTGGTTTAACACCCAAATAGAAATGGCTCTTTATGGCTTTCAAGAGGGCTTATCGGTTTTTCGTCCACCGTTGTTTAACGGATTGGACTACACTTATTGGAAAACTCGAATGAGAGTTTTCTTGATTTCTATGAATTTGGATTTATGGAATATTGTTGAAAATGGTTTTCAACTTCCCTCTAAACCGATGAACGAATGGTCGGATTTGGAGAAGAAGTATTTTTCTTAAAAGCATAAAGGCTATGAATGCCTTATTTTGCGCTTTGGACAAAAATGAGTTTAATCGATTTCTCGCATAAAAACGGCTTTCGATATTTGGCGAACACTTGAAATCACGCACGAGGGAACTAGTAGAGTCAAAGACTCGAAAGTTAACATTTTATTGCATGATTTTGAGCTTTTTTTCAAATGCAACCAAAGCGAGACTATAGGCGACATGTACACCGTTTCACGGATGTCGTCAATAATCTAAGAGTTCTTGGTAAATCTTTTTTCGAATTTTGATCTCATAAGCAAGATCTTAAGATCCCTTCCAAAAAGATGGGATTCTAAAATAACCGCAATACAAGAAACAAAAGATTTAAATATTTTTCCACTTGAAGAACTTATCGGCTCGTTGATGACATATGAAATGGTGCGCAATGCACATGATGAACACAATGAACACTTGAACCACCTTCCAAAGAATAGGAAGGATTTGGAACTCCGGACAATTGAATACCACTTGGCGATGACTCAAGTGATGAGGACAATGATGAACTTGAACTTGAACACTAACTCTTAATAAGTTCATTAAACATAAATCTAAAATGAACAATGAACTTGAGCGGAGGAAGAAGCCAAAGAAAAGGAAGGCACCCAAGGATGAATCAAGAACTTCTAAAGGTGAAAAGGCTTAATTGGGCTTTGACGGGCTTCGACTTCAAGGTAAGTAACTCAACTCTCTTGAATTATTTTGAAATTACTTGATGTTTTCCATGATGTATTTTCTCTTTTCTTTTGAATAAATATTTTTCTTGAAAATTGTATGTTTTATGTTAATAGAATAAAATGTTAGATTTAAATAATCATATATATGTGCTTGAGAAGCAAGAATGTGTATTTTGATGATTTCCATATTAACTTTCAATGATGATGCATGGTTTTTTATATGGAAGGCTTGATGATTTTTTTTAAAACCTTGTCTTTGGTTTTCAAACATGATGTATGTTTTTGACATAAGAACAAAACTTGAGCATACTAATATAAAGTCAATCACATAAATTAAAACTAAAAAAGTTTTAGTTATCTATAAGAATCATTCAAAATTATGTTCAATGAAACCATTGCATAATGATGTAATGAAAATATTAAACATTTTGAAACCATGTTTTAGTGTCATGCATAATGATCATGCTTAATGAATTTCAAAATTATGCATATGAATCTTGTGATTTATGGATTATTGATTTTTACCATAATGAAAGTGCCTTATTAATCTTTGTTGTAATAAATCTTACACTTTCGGTTTTAAATATTATACATGTTTTTATTTGGTATAAGTGAAATAAAATCATATGAATTGAAACAACTAAAAAGAGGAAAATATTTTTTTCCTTGAAAAAATATTTTTCTCTATCCTATTGATCTTGATGTTTATTATAATAAATCTATGTATACCATTTTGAATCTCTTGAAAATAATGTTGATATTTTGATGATTTTGATGACTTAAATTTGAAATGAGTTTTATCAAAATCATGATATTGATTTCTTGGAATAACATGAGATTACCTTTGATGATTTTTCTCTTGAATATAACTTGTGATATTTTTTATATAAATCATCATTTTGATTTCTCGACATTCGATACATGAGATTTTATTATAAATCAAAATTTCTCATTAATCGATCTTCTACGATTTTACTTGATATTCTCTTGAGATGAGATTTTCTAAATGAATCATGATTTTTCCTTGTGAGTTCTTGGAGTTATTACTTGATTTTTCTTTTAAAACAAGATCTCTACTTTGTACTCCTATGATTTTTCTTGATATTTTATTTAAAGAAGATATCTACTATATGAATCATGTCTTTTGGTATTAAAATGATTTTATCCTTCATGACATGATTTTGTATTTATGGCTTGCATGGCTTGAAATGTTTTGGTATAATGCACGCAATGATGAAATGTTGAATGATGTATGCAACATTATGGATTATAGTTATATGATATGTGATAATGCTTAGGATTAATCCATGCATGTATATTTTGATGATTTTATGTCATGCATGAGTTTTTGAAGTAAATGTTGATTTGATACTCTCATTTTGGATTAACATGTTTTTGGTTTAATCATTTTTATGACGAATTAAGATGACATTCTCATGACATATTAAGATGACATAGTGCATGTACATCTATGTATGAATTTCTTGATAGTCTTTTGATGATAGATGTGATATCATGATGTTTTATTTTTGATGTGTTTGGGCTTGACGGTTTTATGACGAAACTTATGTTTTGATTTTAAATAATGATACATGTTTTCACAAAAAGATTGGACCACCTCACATGAAATCAATTGTATAAAATGGAAATAAATTTTATATCCTATTGAGGTTAATGAATTTATTTTACCATTCTTGTGAATCTCATAAAAATAAACATGATGAATATTTTGAAAATAAATGAGTGTATCATGCATTTGGTCTTAATGATTTCTCTAGAACATACTTTTTGAAATCATACTTGATAACGAATATCAAGATATTAAAAGGATATTGTCATGGAATAATGCTTGATAATTTATTTTACGAAATTTACCTTTCTATCTTGAATGTTGACATTTTTTTTATGATGTGTTAAAAAAATCACTTAAAAAATGCTTTTCTCGTCTTATCGAGATTAATGATTTCATGATATTGTGTGAATGATTGAAATGATATTCATGAATTGATCCTTATTGATATATTTCATGAATTCTTTGCATATTTAGCATGTTGAATGATTGAAATATTTAGCCATTGAGTCCTCCCTTTCTTTTTGACTTTGATAAAGGGGGAGAAGGTTTTGCTAGCTTGTGCATTGAAAATGAAAGTAAACTTCTTAGCATGCTAGGGAAGTAAAACTTGCAAGCTTGCACTTCTCAAAAAGAGAAGAAAGATATTGCCTATCGAAAGAAGCAAAAAGTGCAAAACTTAGAAAACTTGCAACAAAATTGCTCTTGCCATGCTTTGTATCAAAAATAGATTTATATCCTTAAAAGCATCGCATTAAATATTTTAGTGTATCGTAATGTATCACATGTATCACAAGTTAAAATTTTTTGAGACTATTATCATATCATGTTTAACAATTGATATCTTTCATTGATATGATAAATTATCATCTCATGATATATCGCATAATGATATTATGATTTGCGATTGTATCGTGTGATCCTTGGTGAATTTTCACATTGATATCCTTCATGAAATGATTTCTTTGCATTTTTGTCTTGTATGTATCATGTGATGATTGAAATATTGATTGATGCAAATTCATAATTTATGTAAAAGTCTAAATCATTGGTTCCTCTCCTTCTTTTCGGCAATGACATAGGGGGAGAAAGATTGCTAGCTCAAGGAAAATGTTGGCTAGCTTGTACTCTTCCCTTCTTTTCGACAAAAAAAAAAAGGGGGGGGAGAAATCTTTTGCTAGTTAGAAAATGTAAAGAAAAGCAAAGTGCAATCTTGCACAAGAAGCAAGTGTTGAATTGCCATGATTGAACTTAAAAATCTTGCTATGCTTTTGTGCTTATATGTTGTGATGAAAATCTAGCTTCATGTTGTAAAAACTTGCATATCTTTTAAAATAGCTAGAGCTACTTCTCCTTTTTGTTGATGACATAGGGGGAGAAGTATATTGATGACTTCATGCATTGAATTGAATATTTTATATATTTGCATGATGGTTTAAATATTTTTTCATAAGTGATGAATGTCACTTGGATTTGGGATAATCCAAGTGTTCTATCAATGGCATATTGATAGGGGAAGTTTGGTTAAACTCCGGGGAGTTTAGGTTAACTCTGTTAGTCATCAATTAGTTGTCATCATCAAAAAGGGGGAGATTGTTGAATCTCGGATTTTGATGATGAAACTAATTGATTGTGTTTAGATGTTTAACTGCATTTTGAGTGATGTAGGTCTACTCGATCAGAATTAGACAGTTAACGAGCAGAGGAATTGACGTTGCGGAGGAGATCACGCCGATGATATTGGACGGCAGAAGGCTTGGACGTCGGGCATCGGGCTAAGGAGAGCGGAATTGCACCAAGGATATCGGGGTTGCGGAGGTCAACCGCCGATTGGGCAATAAGCCGCAAGAGAGGACGATGCGCTAAAGAATCGGACGAAATGCCAACAAATGACGTGCCGGGCAACGGAATGTCGATTCGTGTTGTAATAACTGTCTAGATCGGAGTAGAGTTTTGGCTTGCATGTGCAGGATTAACTACGATAACAATGAAGACATAAAGCGAAACAAAGTGCGGAGTCAAGCACGAAGAATTCGTTGGGAGTTCAAGAGTTCGGACGGAAGTCCGAAGGATCGTCGGGAACGCTGCCGGAACTAGCCGAGAATGAGTAGGGGAGCTTGTCAAGGGTTTTTGGAAGCTCGCCGGAAGGTTCGTGGGAAGTTCGCAGAGTTTGCGAGAAAGATCGGAACTTTCGAAGAAGCTCGTTGGAACTTCGCCAAGATCAAATCGTGAAGTTTAAGAGCTTGCGGGAGTCCGTAGAATGGTTTCGAGAGTTTATCGGGAAGACCGAAAGTTCGCCGGAAGCTTCTTGGGAAGAAGTCTTGACTTATGGACTTTGTAATAGCTTATATAATGTCTTTAAAATTCGTAGTTAGAATGTTAATTAGAGTTAGGATTAGGTATTAATCCTATAACCCAAGTAGGGGCCTATAACTTGAAGAATTTTGAAAACACTTGAAGGGTGGGCTGAAGCTCTTGTAGTGGGCTGAAAACACTATAGGCGGTGGCACCACCTGGGCTTAGCAGTGGCACGCCCAGCACCGAAAGTGCTGGGCGGTGACACCTCCTTGGCTGGTTGGTTGCACCGTCCAGCCCAAAACCTTTGGTGGGGTGGCATCGCTATTGGCGGTGGCACCGCCAGCATCGGGAACCCAAAGAGAATTTGAATTTTGGAGCCCAAATTTGAATCCTCTTGAGGCCTATAAATACCCCTCAAATCTCAGCTGAGAACATAACTTTTAGAGCAGCAAGTGTTTGAGAGAAAGGCCTTAGAAAAGTCCTTGCTAGTCTTATTTTCAATTTGCTAGTGTTCACCTCCTTCTTTCTTGTTGAAAATCTATAAGAGAGTGAACCACTTGTAAAAGTTGTAAGAGGGGTATTTACCCTTCCCTTTCAAGAGATTTGCTAGTGGAAGGTGGGAGCCTCATCAAAGAGGGGCCTCGCAAGTGGATGTAGGTCATTTGACCGAACCACTGTAAAATCAGCGTGATCTCTGGTTTGCATTTACTTATTGTCATTTACATTACTACAAACCATTTGCACTTTAATGTTATACTGCTTTGTCTCCGTTTTACTTATCCCTTCAAGTTAAAACGCAATCGAAATGGTTTCAAACGAAAACGTTACTTTTATCGTACAAAGTTTCCGAAAAGTGTTTAAATCGTGAAAAGTTTATCGCACTTTACCGCTGCACTAATTCACCCCCCCCCCCCTCTTAGTGCCGCTCCGATCCTAACAGAACAACCTCTCAGATTTGAGAATGATAATATTCATAATCATGTGTTTAAATTGACTAAAGCACTCTATGGATTGAAACAAGCCCCAAGGGCTTGGTATGAGAGACTTAGCTCATTTCTTATTCAAAATAATTTCTCTAAAGGCAAGGTCGATACTACATTGTTTATTAAAAATTTTGAGAATAATTTTCTTGTTATTCAAATTTACGTTGATGATATTATTTTTTGTTCTACAAATGAATCTCTATGTGAATCATTTGTCAAGAGTATGAGCCAAGAGTTTGAAATGAGCTTAATGGGTGAACTAACCTTCTTTTTAGGCTTATAAATCAAACAACTTATTAATGGTATTTTTCTTAGTCAAACAAAATATGCATTAGATTTGCTAAAACGGCTTAATATGGATAATTCAAAGGCTATCAATACTCCTATGAGTACCTCAACTAAGTTAGACATTGACAAAAGTGGAGAAAGCTTTTATCAAAAAGCTTATAGGGGCATGATAGGTAGTTTACTATACCTCACCATAACTAGACCGGATATCATGTTTAGCGTAAGACTTTGTGCTAGGTTTCAATCTAATTCTAAACTATCTCATTTTAAAGTAGTTAAAAGAATTCTTAGATATCTTAAAGGAACTACTAATATACGATTATAGTATCCAAAATCTGAAAACTTTAAATTAATTACTTATGCCGATGCAGATTTTGCTGGATGTAGATTAGATAGAAAAACACATCCGAAACATGTCAACTCTTAGGTCATGCACTTGTCTCTTGGTCTTCCAAGAAACAAAATTCAATTGCACTATCTATAACCAAAGCCGAATACATAGCTGCTAGTGCATGTTGTGCACAAGTCGTATGGATGAAAAATACATTAGAAGATTATAGAATTTATCTTAAGAATATTTCTATAAAATGTGATAACATTAGTGCAATATGTTTAATGAAAAATCCTATTCAAAACTCTAGAACTAAACATATTGACATTAGGCATCACTTTATACGAGATCATGTTAATAATCATGATGTAATCTTAGAATTCATTGATACGAAACATCAATTGGGCGATATCTTTATAAAATATTTAAATGAAGAATAATTTAATTTCAACAGAAGGGAGTTAGGAATGTTAAATTGTCCGAATGCATGAGTTTATTGTATTTCTTTTCCGGACTATCTTTCTCTTAATGTATTTAATGAATGAAGCTTTCATGAATTTATTTCATTTTTATCTTCCTTGATATCAAGTTTACTTCATATCCTTGCTCTATCACTTAATGATTTTTTATACACTTAGTCCCTTCACTCATGGAATTCATTAACAAATGCATCTCTGATGGATTTCACTCTTGTGAATTTTTAATGGATTTGAATTATAAAGTTTTATTCATGAATTATTTTTTTATGTGATGCTTCTCTCCTATGAATTCTTCCTTATTCTTCTCATAAAAAATGAATTTTATGAATTCCAATGAATATATTGATCCTTGAAAGATGAATTTTAGTGTGTGATGAATACTTGCAAGAATAGAGATTTGATTTCACATGATATTTTGATTCAAATCATTTCACAAATTTGGTTCTTAATGGATTGCCTCCTTACCTTCCTTCCTCTTCTTCATGCAAAGTTTTGATGACAAGGGGGAGAATCTATCTCCTTAATGTTGATAACTTTTGATGTTGAGAACTTTTGATGTTGTTGTGATCGCTTTAATGTTGATAACTTTTGATGTTAAGAACTTTTGAATGTTACCATGTAACGATGCAATATCGATTGGATAAATTAGTGTGAAACTTGCTTGAATTTTTACCACACTTGCATTGTTGAATTGTTCTCCTTTTTGTTGATAACAAAGGGGGAGAAATGATACCCAAATATAGAAAATTGATGACCAATTGACATTGGCATTGTAAATATATGCAATGTATCTTATCGTAAATGCTTATATCTTATCATAAATGCTTGAAATATGATTAGTATCGTCAAATACAAATACTTAAAAAATATCAAATGATTGCTTGAAATGTATCGTAATATGGTATGATTACTTATGTGGCATGATTATTTATAAATGTTTCATTCTTAGTATCATACTTGATTTTGTATCAAAATGATAAATGTCTATCATTATGATGAAATTACTATACTTTATTTTGTATTGGAATCATACCTCAGATTGATGAATCATCATTTTTTGAAATTTGAATCTTAGAAAGTTTCATATTTGAAATTTCTATCATATGTAAAAATGAGGATTGTTTATCATCTTTGTACGTTGAACTTAAAAATAGATGTCATGTCTCGACACCATTTTTATTGATAAATACGTGGTATCATATTTTGAAATTTATAAATCATAATAAGTATCATGATGTGTATGTTGATAAGTTTAAATGAATATAACTTATCGGTTTGATGCTTGAATTCAAGAATGTCTTTTTGTTGGGAAATCCTTGGGGGCGACATCATATGCGCAGCGGAAGAACAAGAAAAATAAAATCCCCGATTCCCAAAGAGATGTTCGTCGTCGTGCGAAGATTAGTACGCAAAAATCCGCGAAACATGAAACTGCGTATAGAGTATATTGTGTTACCTAGGGAGATCGTATATCCTTGTTTCCTTATAGATCCTTAGGAGAGGGTGAAGGAGGTCAAGCATCCTCCTCTCTAGCGATGATTCACACAGCAGGGTTGCGATAACGCTCCTCAAAACTCCAAACACTCTGAGGTGGAGATGGAGAGGAGAATAGGAAAAGGCAAACAAAAGCTCTCTGGCCCATGGGGCTCTGAATCCCTCCTATTTATAGAGGTCCCTTGTCAAACCCTAATGGGTCCTCCCCTAGTGGGTATTGGATCTGCATCCAATAAGACAAAGGGCTCAAATCCGGATATCTCATATCCAGAACCTCTATTCATTGCAATGCCTACCATATATGTGTGTGACCCTCTAGGCCCAATATCGAGCTGGCCGTGAGTTATACCTGTCGAGAACTCCTTCTAACTTTCGGTGAATTATTATCTTTGTAATAATTCACTTGACTCATCGATTCACGGACGTTACTAGGCCACTACGCCAGTAGTCCCCAAACGAAATCTGGGGAACCCAATCCATTGGACCTGTCTACTCAGTTCCATCAAGTGTACCTATAGTCCCTCATCCATCTAATATACCGTAGATCGTATATCGAGCATGGTGTTGTCGAACATTACACGGTTTCTTCTCGAAGTCTCGCTCTAATCGGATTCTCTGGAGAACTCTTTCTCTCTCAACCAGAATGACCCGGCCGGGGGATTTGTCCGAGCAAGAACACATAGGATATTCCTCTCATGACCTTAGAGAGTGGATGATCCTCTATCGACACTCAATAGCCCTCGTAAGGTCGACTACCACTCAATGAATGACCAGTCATTACTAGATGCGGGACAACCAAACCTATAAGTCGGTATCAAAGAGTGGAGCACTCATACAGGACATCCTTGGTGTCTCAAGTCTAAGGACCGAGATACACCCACTAGGACTACGGAATAATTTGTCGACAATAAGGCATCATCAACCATCCAAAGATTCCGTAAGCGGATCAATCAAGTGAACTCATTCTCCAATGAGCACTGCACTGTATCCCTAGTGTCCCTACACAAGACTATGAGAGACCATTTGTATCCATCATATGGATGGGTATACAGACACACTAGTCTGTCGGTTATCACGATATCCCTCTTGAGTAAACCTATGACCAGGGATTATTTAGGATATGTGTTTAAAGGTGCATCGATCTCACTATCATGATCTCATCACGATCGATTCCCATTGCATAAATCCAAGGACATCACAATATATGTATGCATTTATGCAATAGTTATAAAGTGATATATGCCAAAATATAATAAGCAAAAGATTCTATATTAAGTCACTGCGTGCCATCACTCACGTGATTGGCTTTGTGGGCACCTATGACTAGCAATCTCCCACTTGACCTAAAGCCAATCACCTATGTGTTCGATCCCCATCGGACCTGTGGCGCTCAAAACAAAATCGAGACAACGGCTTTGTTAGTGGATCTGCAATGTTATCTTTGGATGGAACTCTTTCCACTACTACATCTCCTCGAGTCCGCGATCTCTTTGATAAGGTGGAACCTCCTCGAACATTCTTAGATTTGATGAGACCTAGGTTCCTTTGCTTGAGCAATCGTCCCGTTGTTGTAATAATATAGGAGATCGGCTCTTCGCTACTGCTAAGCGACTCCCAAATCTGTGATGAACTTCTTCACCCAAACTCTCTCCTTTACTGCATCGATGCAGCAATGTACTCCGCCCAAAGTGGTCAAGTCGGCGATGGTATCTTGCTTGGAACTCTTCCAAAGACACTTTTGCTCCTCCATTCAAGGTGTACACATACCACGAATTAGACTTGCTATCATCGACATCGGTGAAAACTTGAGTCGGTGTAGCCTTCAACCTTAAGGCTATTACCTCCATATACAAGTAAAAGATCCTTAGTCCTTCTCAAGTACTTAAGGATACACTTTCTTGCTTTCGGTCTCCAAGCACGGATCCGCCTGATACCTGCTCGTGATACGAGCATGCGCTATATCGGGCCTAGTACATAGCATGGCATACATGATAGACCCTATTCTTTGAGGCATAAGGTATCATATCCATGTTAGCCCTTTCTTCACGGAGTCTTTGGGGACATACTCGTAGAAAGCGATATCCCATGTCTCATTGGTATGAGACCTCTCTTGGAATTTTCCATGCCAATCCTTTTGACAATGGTTTCTATGTACCTGGACTGGGACAAGCCAAGTATCCTCTTGGATCTATCTCTATAGATTCTTATCCCCAAAATATAGGATGCTTCCCCTAAGTCCTTCATGGAGAAGTGTCTAGATAACTAAGCCTTTACTGTGGATAGCATTCCTACATCATTCCCAATGATCAGGATGTCATCCATATATAACACCAAAAAGGTGATAGCGCTCCCACTCACCTTTCTGTATACACAAGGCTCATCTTCGTTCTTAATGAAGTCGTAAGATCTGATTGCCTCATCAAATCTTATGTTCCAACTTCGGGAAGCTTGCTTTAATCCATAAATGGATCTAAGCAACCTACACACCTTATCTGGACAATTCTTGGACACGTATCCCTCAGGTTGTATCATATACACCTCCTCCTCGAGGTTCCAATTGAGGAATGTGGTTTTCGCATCCATCTGCCAGATCTCATAATCATAGTGTGCTGCAATAGCCAATAGAATTCTGACGGATTTTAGCATTGCTACGGGTGAGAAGGTTTCGTCATAGTCAACACCTTGCCTTTGACGATACCCCTTAGCCACTAGCCTTGCTTTATAGGTCTCTACCTTTCCATCTACTCCGATCTTTTTCTTAAAGATCCACTTGCAACCGATGGGTACAATACCTTCAGGCGCATCAACTAGGTTCGAAACCTTATTGGAGTACATAGGATCCATCTCAGAATTCATGGCTTCTTGTCACTTCCCGGAGTCTATACTCATAATAGCCTCCTCGTAGGTCTGAGGATCAATATCCTCTAATATGTCTCACATATCTCTCAGGAGAATGGGATACTCTATCAGACCTGTGTAAAGTTGAAACTTGTGTATTAGGTACCTGAACAGACTCGGGCTGTACAGTGGTGCTTGAGCTTGGTTCTCCAACCTCGCTCAATTCTATCATTCTCCCACTATCTCCGCCAAGAATGTGTTCCTTCTCAAGGAACACTGCTCTCTTAGCTACAAAGACCTTTTGGTCCTCGAGATGATAGAAATAATACCCATAAGTTTCCTTGGGGTATCCCACAAATTTGCATCGCTCTGTCCTTGATTCTAACTTATCGGGGTTGTATCTTTTAACATTTGCAGGGCAGACCCAAATCTTAACAACCTTAAGATCAGGCTTCTTCCCTTTCCATATCTCATATGGTGTAGACACTATCGACTTAGTTGGAACTCTGTTCATAAGGTAAACTGCGGTTTCTAGGGCATATCCCCGAATGAAATGGGTAGGTCAGCGAAACTCATCATGGACCGTACCATATCTAATAATGTACGATTTCTCCTTTCAGAGACACCATTGAGCTGAGGTGTATAAGGAGGTGTCCATTGGGATAATATCCCATGGTCCTTGAGGAACTAAGTGAACTCTGTACTTAAGTACTCACCTCCTCGATCTGATCGAATAGTTTTGATACTCTTTCCAGTCTGGTTTTCCACCTCATTCTTATACTCTCTGAATTTCTCAAAGGCCTCGGACTTGTACTTCATTAAGTACACATATCCATACCTTGAGAAATCATCAGTAAATGTAATGAAGTAGGAGTAACCTCCAAAGGCATGAGTTGATATGGGTCCACATACATCACTATGTATGAGTTCCAACAACTCAGTGGCTCTCTCTCCAGTTCCACTAAATGGAGAGTTGGTCAGTTTTCCACGAATGCAAGGCTCACAAGTTGCATATGACACATAGTCGAATAGATCTAGATATCCATCATTTAGCAACTTTTGAATCCTTCTTTCATGGATGTGACCTAGCCTATAATGCCACAGGTATACACTGTTCAACTCATCTCATTTCCTTTTGGACATATTTACATTCATGATATGTGGAGTGGTGTCTAATATAAATAAACCATTATGCAATGTTCCTTTTATGATGATCTTATCATCTAATAATATCGAACAACCATTGTTCTCAAAAATAAATTTATATCCACTAACTGTTAAACATGAAATGGAGATAATGGTTTTGATAATAGAAGGAACAAAATAACATGCATCTAATGCAATAAAAGCTCTACTAGGCAGATGTAGGGCGACCTCGCCAATAGCTACTACAGCAACTTTTGCTCCATTACCCATCTTGAGGTCCATCTCGCCTCTTTCTAGTCTCCTAAGCCTTGCCAGAACCTGCAACGAATTGCATATATGATAAGCACTACCGGTATCCAATACCCATATGTTATCATAAGAGTCCGACAAATGGAGACTGATCATGAATATACCTGAAGCTTCATCAAGCTTTTGTTTCGCCCTTTCTGCAAGGTACTCTTTGCAGTTTCTCTTCCAGTGCCCATCTTTACCACAGTGGAAACGGCCTTTGTCCTTTCTTTGGGTCTTTCTTAGCAACCTTTGCTTTACTGGTTTGACCTTGCCCTTTCCCTTCTTAAGGGACCTTTCTACTTTCCTTTTTTTTTTGGTCTCACCAATGGAGAGGCTGGCTTCTCTTTCTTGATAGTACTCTCTGCCTCCCTCAACATATTGAGAAGCTGGGAGAGTCACTTCAAGCTTGTTCATATTAAAATTCATTTGAAGCGTGAAAAGGAATCGTTAGGGGATGAAGCACAATGTCCACACACAAGTTATCCTCTAGGACCATTCCTAGACCTGTGAGTTTCTCTATCCACTCAATCATCTTTAGGACATGGTTACGAACCGGTGTCCCCTCGGTAATCCTAAGCGTGAAAGAGGCTCTTAGATATCTCATATCATTTGAAGTCCTTCCCTGTTCCTCAAACAATTTTTGCGGACATGTAAGAGAATGGATCGGCATCCATCTTTTCATGTTGTCTCTGTAACTCGGGGAGTCATAGAGCCCAACATATAGCACGAGCAAGAGTGGAGTCATCAATGTACTTCACGTATGAAGCGATCTCATCCTCGTTTACCCCTTCTTGGTAGCAGGCATTTGTATCAAGGGCGTACACGATTTTCTCAGCGGTGAGAATAATTCTCAAAGTTACGGAGCCAATCCAGGTATAATTTGGACCAGTGAGGCGGTTGACATCAAGTATGCCATGTAAGGGAGGGATTTGGCGACATTTTTCTGAAAATAAAGATGCAGCAGAGAAATGAATAACAAGCAGATTTTGCAAGAAATAAACTATCAAGATATGGACTTCTATCTTAATATGCTCCCACTATTTTATTAACGAGTCACGTGACACCCTCAAGACGAAGCGGAAGTCTCGGCGGACTTCTAGTGGGGATCAGGATCAATCGTCTTAGTGTAACCTCGAGGGACTCGACCAATCACACTAAGCCTAAAAGGTAGGCAACTCTTGTCGATCACAACTCCTTGTGATTCCCGTCCTGTTCGGCCTCCGAATCACCATGGCCTCGAGGGACTCGACCAACCATGATGCCGGGTTAAGTCAACACCTTCGTTACAAGATGAGTCTGATTTGATGATATACCCTCGAGGGACTCGACCAAGTATACCATGCCCTCAAGTCACCGGTGACATCTCTATGTCGTAAGCAAGATAGCGAATCGCGATATAGGTGAGTCTCGAGAGACTCGACCAACTCAACCTACACCGGGAATCGGTTCCTACTTATAACGATGGAAGGCCACGTGGGTCAATCTAATTGCCTCACGTTTACCGGCTTAATATTATCGAGAGATGTTTCTATGAATTGGTCTCCTAATATGACATGTCACACATATACATATTTAATATATATCTACATCGCATGCAAATATATATACATATCTAGTATGTGTATAAGCATTTACACCAGATGATCATGGACCACAACCTAATATGATTAGGCCCGAGCCAGTAGGCCTAATCACTCACATTAAGATCTTTGTGTGCAACGGTGCATCTCCATGCCCTGTGATCGTCCATTTCGTCCTTGTCGGTTCCGTCGACATCTTGATGCATCTTCATGCATCACGATCGTCCGTCTTGTGGGTCCCGCTATCGCATCCACGCTCCCGCTATGCCTCCTCATGTGATTACAACTTAATCATAGGCACGCATGCCCGACAATAAACGAGAAATATAATGGAGGTTCGCAGACCTCAATAATATTAATCACAGGTACCCACATCACACGGTCCATGATCATCCGTCCACACTGTTAGGATCGAGAGCACTAAGAGGGGGGGGTGAATTAGTGCAGCGGAAAACTTTCAGCGATTTAAAAACAAAAGCCGTGTTCGTCCGATAAAAATGATTTCGATGTAAATGCCGATTCACAGTTTGTAGTTTACGCAGTTTGCGTCTAAATGCAGTTTGCGTCTAAATGCAGATTGCGTCTAAGCGCAGTTTGCTTTTAAGCGCAGTTTGCGTCTAAGCGCAGATTGCGTCTAAACACATTTTGCGTCTAAACACAGTTTGCGTCTAAACACAGTTTGCGTCTAAGCGCAGTTTGTGTCTAAACACAGTTTGTGTTTAAGCGCAGTTTGCATCTAAGCGCAGTTTGCGTTTGAGTGCAGTTTGCGTCTAAGCGCAGTTTGCGTTTGAGCGCAGTTTGCGTCTAAACGCAGTTTTACGTCTAAGTGCAGTTTTACGTCTAAGTGCAGTTTTACGTCTAAACGCAGTTTTGCGTCTAAACGTAGTTTTACGTCTAAATGCATTTTTACGTCTAAACGCAGTTTTGCGTCTAAACGACGTTTTACGTCTAAACACAGTTTTACGTCTAAACGCAGTTTTGCGTCTAAACGCAGTTTTACGTCTAAATGCAGTTTTACATCTAAACATAATTTTACGTCTAAACACAGTTTTGAACTTTGAAAAGCGTTTTATGAATACGCAGAAAGCAATTTGCAGTTATAAATGGAATCAAAACGTAAGCGTAAACTGCAATGTAAAGATCGTACAAAAACACCGATTTACGTCTGAATGCAGATTCGGAAAGATCAGAACTTAGAGACTCATTCGTAAACACGCAGAGGGCAGTAGCAATGTAGGAGGTTTGCAGTAATGATAAAGTGCTCAAAGTAAAAGCAAACCAGAGATTTAGAGTGGTTCGGCCAGTCTTGACCTACTCCACTTTTGGCTTCCTCCTCCGATGAGGTCACCGATGTCAACTAGCTGCCTTCCTTCAATGGGCGAAGGCTAACTGCCCTTTTACAGTTTCTCTCCTTTTGACGGGCTCAGGAGACAACCCTTACAGATCCTTTCTCTCCTCTCTTTACAACTCAAGACTTGAAGAACAGAAAGAGGAGAACTTTTGGACTTTACACAAATTTGAGCTCTTAGAATCACTGAAAAGATCAAGAATTCGGTGTGGATCTGTATCTTTTCAGTGCTGAATGGGTGGGGTATTTATAGGCCCCAACCCAGTTCAAATTTGAGCTCAAAATGATCAAATCCCGGAATTAGGGATCGGTGATTGCACCTCTTTGATGGAGAGGTTTGCACCGGCACTGGAGAAGCAGGCGGGCGGTTGCACCTCTCTGTCGAGGCGGTTGCACTGCCTGAGTCTGGCTCGAGACTAAGCCCCAAGCGGTGCCACCTCGATTGATTGGCGGTTGCACCTCTGCTGAGCTTGAAGAAGAAGCCGAGCTTCGGCGGTCCCTATATGTCAAGGAGGTTGCATCGCCGGTCTAACTTCGAAGACCGAGCTCGGGCGGTTGCACCTCTGGATGGGCGGTTACTGCCCCGGTCTCGTGGGAGACACAGCCACGGCGGTTGCACCTCGGCCTAGGCGGTTGCACCACCTCGGCCTGGCGGTTGCACCGCTTTGGTTTAATCGTGGTCCGAATGGTTAGCTCCATTGGCCCAATTTCAATCTTTTCAGGGGCCCAATTGCCCCAAGATTAAGCTAATGGGATCACCTCCCATTTTCAAGCTTAATCAACATGCTAACTACGATTAAATCTAAGACAACTTCTGCAGCTTTGCTCGATCGTCAATCGCTTCTTCTTCCCGAAGTTTCGGCCGAACTTCCGTCGATCATCCGATGAACCCTCGGTGATTCTTCTGCGGACATCCGGCAAACTCCTGGACTTTGCAACGATCCACTTGGCGAGTTCGGCGAGCCGTCCGGCAAGCTTCTGGACTTCTCGGATCTGTTCTCGCAGAACCTCCGACGACCGTCCGAACTTCCGTCGAACTCTCGAACTCCCAACGTGATCATGATCTTGACTCTGGCGCAACTCCTGCTGCTTGTCTAACTTTCATCATAGTTAATCTTGCACACTTATCTCAACACATAGATTAGACAACAAATGACAATTGACTTCATCATCAAAATCCGAGATTCAACAATCTCCCCCTTTTTGATGATGACAATCAATTGATAATGGAGTTATCCTTAACTCCCCCTATCTATATGCCATAGTTGAGATAAGTCAACCTTGAATTCAAGACCTAAGAATTCAAGTGACGTATTGATAAGTTAGATCAGTTAAACTTATCAATACTCCCATCATGATACCCATCATGATGTATCTCTTCAAGAATGATGTCAAGGCTTGACATACATCATCAAGTTTGTATGATTGTGTTTGTAACTATTCATCATGTAATCATATAAAGCTGCGAAGGACTATTACATGATGCACACATTTGAGATTTTCTAGCAAGTTTGCATTTACTTCACAAGATAGGATATCAACTCAAGACATAATGCAAACTATAGCACATTGTTCATATATCTCTTGGTGATGCAAGGATGGCATAACCATAACATTGTTTATAGCATAACTCAAGTATTTGCAACTATGACATAGACATGATTATGACAGTTCAACTATGACATAGACATAATTATGGCAGTGTTTATCAATTCATATGTTTCTCCCCCTTTGTCATCAACAAAAAGCATGATAGCATTATCAAAAAGCATGGTAGATGTGATTCTAGCAGGTTATTACGCACATAAAGGAAGGCATGACACATATAGTACTTTGAATATCTCTTTTCCTTGTTATAGTTCGTTGCTTGAAGGAGGAAAGTCATTTTTCAAAAAGTTTTCATAAGAGTGTACACGAAAATCCCATTTTTAGCATTCAGACTGAAAAATGAACTTCTTACATGCATTCGGTTATGAGTAAGCTACTGATTTTTAAAAACATTTGTCACATAATTTCCAACATGTTATTTGATCAAGTGATGCCAAGGCATGCAATAGTAATCAATAACGTCCGAAAAATAATTTTAACTAGATTAAGTATTCGGACACATCCACATTCCTAATTCTCTTCTTATGAAATCAAATTGTTCTTCACTTAGGGGTTTTGTAAAGATATCAGCTAGTTGATGTTTCGTATCAATGAATTCTATGATTACATCATGATTCGTAACATGATCTCGTATAAAGTGATGTCTGATGTCAATATGTTTTGTTCTTGAGTATTGTATAGGGTTTTTTGTTAGGCATATTGCACTTGTGTTATCACATTTAATGGGAATATTTTTCAGATGAACTTTATAATCTTCTAAGGTATTTTTCATCCAAACAACTTGTGCACAGCATGCACTTGCTGCAATATATTCAGCTTCGATTGTTGATAGTGCAACCGAGTTTTGTTTCTTGGATGACCAGGAAACAAGGGCATGTCCTAAGAATTGACATGTTCCTAATGTGCTTTTTTTATCTAATCTGACCCAAACAAGAAGTCCGCATCGGCATAAGCAGTTAACTCAAGCTCCCTTCGATTTTTGGGTACCATAATCCTAGATTTATGGTACCATTAAGATATCTGAGTATTCTTTTAACTGCTTTGAGATGAGATATTTTAGGTTTGATTGAAATCTAGCACAAAGTCCTACACTAAACATTATATCTGGTCTAGTTGCAAAGGTGAGGTAAAGTAAACTTCCTATCATACCCCTCTAGGTTTTTTTTTGATGAAGCTTTCTCCATTTTCATCAATTTCTAACTTAGTGGAGGTGCTCATAGGAGTGTTAATAGCTTTTGAGTTATTCATATTGAACTTCTTTAGCAAACTCATAGCATATTTGGTTTGACTAATAAAGATGCCATTACTTAGTTGTTTGATTTATAGACCTAAGAAGAATGTTAACTCTCCCATTAGACTCATTTGAATTCACGACTCATAGTTTTGCAAAAGGATTCACAAAGAGATTCATTCAGTAGAACCAAAGATAATATCATCAACATAAATTTGAACAATGAGAAAATTATTTTCAAAGTTCTTGATGAATAATGTAGTATCAACCTTGCCTTTTATGAAATTATTTTCAATAAGAAAAGAACTAAGTCTCTCATACCAAGCCCTTGGAGCTTGTTTTAAACCATAAAGCTTTAGTTAATCTAAACACATGATTAGGGAGACTATTATTTTCAAATCCAGGAGGTTGTTCAACATAGACTTCTTAGGAAATAAAGCCATTAAGAAAAGCGCTTTTAACATCTATTTGAAACAACTTAAAATTATTACTGCTAGCGTGAGGCAAGGAGCATCCTTATGGCTTCCAATCGAACCCACCAGGGGCGAAGGTTTCTTCGTAATCGATACCTTCTTCTTGGTTGAAACCTTTGGCCACTAATCTAGCCTTGTTTCTAACCACGATACTGTTTTCATTTTGCTTGTTTAAGACCCATTTAGTACCAATAACTAAATGGTCAATTGGCCTAGGAACAAGCTTCCACACTTCATTTCTCTCAAATTGATTTAATTCATCTTGCATTGCGATAATCCATGAATCATCTTTCATGGCTTCATCAATGCATTTGGGTTCAATTTGGGAGAGAAAGGTGGCATTTGCACAAAAAGTTTTAAGAGAAGATCGTGTTTGAACCCCCTTTGATGCGTCTCCTAAGATTAGCTCCTTAGGATGAGTACATACTTCCAATCCTTGGGTAAGGAAATCTGAGAAGTGGATGCGTCCAAGTTGCTAGTTGGAGACGGGGTTTCGTTTAAATTCAAGGAATCAAAATTAACATCATCGTCAAGATCTTTTTTATGATTTCAGAAATCTCATTGAAAACAACATGAATGGATTCTTCAATAGTTAGAGTTCTTTTATTAAAGATATGAAAGGCTTTAGAAACTGTAGAATAACCAAGAAAGATCCCTTCATCGGATTTAGCATCAAATTTTCCTAAGTTGTCTTTTTCATTCAAGATAAAACACTTACACCCAAAGACTTTAAAATATGAAACGTTGGGTTTTTTATTGTTCCATAACTCATAGGGAGTTTTGGTTAGTAGAGGTCTCAATAGAACTCTATTTAAGATGTAGCATGCAGTATTTACGGCTTCGGCCCAAAAATATTTGGGTAGGTTGTGTTCATTCAACATGGTTCTTGCCATTTCTTGTAAATTTCGATTTTTTTCTTTCTACAACTCCATTTTGTTGAGGGTTTCTAGGAGTAGAGAAATTATGGTTGTATCCATTGAGTTCACAAAATTCTGGAAATCATGGTTTTGAAATTCACCACCATGATCACTTCTAATTGGTGAAATCATAGAACCTTTCTCATTCTGAACGAGTTTGCAAAACTTGGTAAAAGATCTAAGGCATTCACTTTTTTCTGTTTTTAAGAAGTAAGTCCATGTGTATCTGCTATAGTCATCCACGATGTGGCGTATTTGCTACCTCCTAGGCTTGATGTGGAGATGGGTCCGAACAAGTCCATATGGATCAATTGTAAGGGCCTAGAGGTGCTTATTTGATTTTTTAGATTTGAAGCTACTCTTAATTTGTTTACCTAATTGGCAAGCATCACATACATTATCTTTGATGAACTTGATATGAGGAATTCCTCTTACAAGTTCTTTGGATGATATTTGAGTGATTAGCTTCATGCTAGCATGACCCTAATCTTCTGTGCCATATCCAAGCATTTTCATTTAAAGCGAGAAAAACATGTTTCATTACATAAATCATTGATGTCAATAGTGTATATCGTTATTTTGTTTTTATGCAATCATAGATATGTTTTTTTGTGGTTTTTCAATGATGCAAGCATTAGATTCAAATCTAATAATATATCCTTTATCACACAATTGACTAATGCTCGGGAGGTTATGTTTTAGACCATCAACTAGCAAAACATCTTCAATAGAAAAGTTGGATTTGTTACCTATGGTTCCTTTGCCAATGATTTTACCCTTGTTGTTGTCTCAGAAGGTGACATATCCTTAAATCTATGCTAGTGAGCTTAGAGAATTGGGATGGATCTCTCGGTCATATGCCTTGAGCATCCACTATCAAGGTACCATCTCTTGCTCTAGCTTGCGATTGTTTAGTTTTCTACAAGAAAGGATGATGTTTAGGTACCCATTTGCTTTTGGGTTCCTCACAAATAGATCTACATTTTCTATCATGTTGCATAGAATTTGTCATGGTTCCCTTAGGAACCCAAATCAATTTGTTTGGACTAAGTTTCCTGAATGGACAATAATGCGTCCTGTGTCCGAACTTGCAACAAAAGTTGCATTTGCTTTGATGTCTAACATGTAAGATGGGGCCTTTTACGAAGGTAGTTGGATTTTGGTGAGGACTCTTCACAAATCCAATCCAACTTCTTTTGGGAACATGACCTTTGTTTGTAAGGATCATGTTTAATAACTTGCTACCAACCTCGAATTTCTTCAAGGTGTCCTTAAGTAGCAAGTTTTCTTTTTGAAAAGTTTCTAGATCATGACATTTGATACATGAATTTAAACTATCATGATATTCAATTTTTAACTTATTAAAATCACAAGTAAGACTATCATGCTCCTTTTTTAGCAATTTGTATTTTCTATTGATAGTCTTGCATTCATCAAATAAGTCATGGAAGGCATTTAATAATTCATCGAAAGATAAATCAGCATCTAATAAGTTCGTTTACCTCCTCTCCGATGGCCATTAAGGCGTAATGAGCAACTTGCTCGGTGTTGGACTCCTCTTCTTGGATCTTTCGAGTCATCCCATGTTGCTTGAAGAGCCTTCTTCTTTGATGTTCTTCTTTTGACACGGGGACAATTACTCTTGTAGTGTCTGGCTTTTTTTACATTCATAGCAGATCACTTGGTCCTTCTTGGGTTCAAGTTTATTTTTTAGCATCATTCTTAAACTTGTTTCTTTTGAAGAATTTCTTAAACTTTCTTGTTAAAAGTGCCAAGTCATCATCACAGTCCTCATCACTTGAGTTTTTTCTCTCAAGTGGCATTCAGAAGTTTTAAGTGCCATATCCTTCCTGTTCTTTGGAAGGATGTCTTCTTACTCTTCATGAGCTTTGCAAGTCATCTCATAGGTCATTAATGACCCGATTAGTTCTTCAAGAGGAAGTTCTTGTGAGATCTTTTGCCTCTTGAATAGTAGTGACTTTTAGGATCCCAACTTTTAGGAAGGGATCTTAGTATCTTATTCTGAGTTCAAAATCAAAAAAAACTTTTTTCGAGTCCTTTTAGGCCGTTGACGATATCCGTGAAACGGGTAAACATGTCGCCAATGGTTTCACTCGGTTTCATTCGGAAAAGTTCAAAAGAATGCAACAATAGATTGATTTTTGACTCTTTCACTCTACTTGTGCCCTCGTGGGTCACTTCAAGTGTGTGCCAAATATCAAAGGCAGTTTCGCAAGTTGAAACACGATTAAACTCGTTTTTATCAAGTGCACAAAATAAGGCATTCATAGCCTTTGCATTAAGAGCGAAAGCATTCTTTTCCAATTCATTGATCTTGTAAATTTCAATTTTTTCTTTCTACAACTCCATTTTGTTGAGGGTTTCTAGGAGTAGAGAAATTATGGTTGTATCCATTGAGATCACAGAATTCCTGGAAATCATGGTTTTGAAATTCACCACCATGATCACTTCTAATTGACGAAATCATAGAACCTTTCTCATTTTGAACGAGTTTGCAAAACTTGGTAAAAGATCTAAGGCATTCACTTTTCTGTTTTAAGAAGTAAGTCCATGTGTATCTGCTATATAGTCATCACGATGTGGCGTATTGCTACCTCCTAGGCTTGATGTGGAGATGGGTCCGAACAAGTCCATATGGATCAATTGTAAGGGCCTAGAGGTGCTTATTTGATTTTTTAGATTTGAAGCTACTCTTAATTTGTTTTACCTAATTGGCGGGCATCACATACATTATCTTTGATGAACTTGATATGAGGAATTCCTCTTACAAGTTCTTTGGATGATATTTGAGTGATTAGCTTCATGCTAGCATGACCTAATCTTCTGTGCCATATCCAAGCATTTTCATTTAAAAAGAAAAACATGTTTCATTACATAAATCATTGATGTCAATAGTGTATCGTTATTTTGTTTTAATGCAATCATAGATATGTTTTTTGTGTGGTTTGTCAATGATGCAAGCATTAGATTCAAATCGATAATATATCCTTTATCACACAATTGACTAATGCTCAGGAGGTTATGTTTTAGACCATCAACTAGCAAGACATCTTCAATAGAAAAGTTGGATTTGTTACCTATGGTTCCTTTGCCAATGATTTTACCCTTGTTGTTGTCTCAGAAGGTGACATATCCTTAAATCTATGCTAGTGAGCTTAGAGAATTAGGATGGATCTCGGTCATATGCCTTGAGCATCCTTTGTCAAGGTACCATCTCTTGCTCCTAGCTTGCGATGGTTTAGTTTTCTACAAGAAAAGGATGATGTTTAGGTACCCATTTGCTTTTTGGGTTCCTCACAAATAGATCTACATTTTCTATCATGTTGCATAGAATTTGTCATGGTTCCCTTAGGAACCCAAATCAATTGTTTGGACTTAATTTTTCTGAATGGACAATAATCGTCACATTAATAGAACTTGCAACAAAAAAGTTGCATTTGCTTTGATGTCTAACATGTAAGATGGGGCCTTTTCTGAAGGTAGTTGGATTTTGGTGAGGACTCCTCACAAATCCAATCCCACTTCTTTTGGGAATATGACCCTTGTTTGTAAGGATCATGTTTAATGACTTGCTACCAACCTCGAATTTCTTCAAGGTGTCCTTAAGTAGCAAGTTTTCTTTTTGAAAAGTTTCTAGATCATGGCATTTTATGCATGAGTTTAAACTATCACTATGTTCAGCATTTAACTTATCAAACTTGTAAATAAGACTATCACACTCCTTTTTTAGCAATTTGTATTTACCACTAATAGTCTTACACTCATCAAACAATTCATGGAAAGCATTTAATAATTCTTCGAATGATAAATCTGCATCTAATGAATTTGTTACCTCGTCTTCGATGGCCATTAGGCGTAATGAGCAACTTGCTTTCGGTGTTGGTCTCCTCTTCTTGGATGCTTTCGAGTCGTCCCATGTTGCTTGAAGAGCCTTCTTCTTTGATGTTCTTCTTTTGACTTGGGGACAATCACTCTTGTAGTGTCGGCTTTTTTACATTCATAGCAGATCACTTGGTCCTTCTTGGGTTCAAGTTTATTTTTCACATTATTCTTAAACTTGTTTCTTTTAAAAAGAATTTTTTTAACTTTCTTGTTAAAAGTGCCAAGTCATCATCAGTCCTCATCACTTGAGTTTTCTCTCAAGTGGCATTCAAAGTTTTAAGTGCCATATCCTTCTGTTCTTTGGAAGGATGTCTTCTTACTCTTCATGAGCTTTGCAAGTCATCTCGTGGGTCATTAATGACCCGATTAGTTCTTCAAGAGGAAGTTCACAGATCTTTTGCCTCTTGAATAGCAGTGACTTTAGGATCCCAACTTTTAGGAAGGGATCTTAGTATCTTATTCTGAGTTCAAAATCAAAAAACTTTTTTGAGGTCCTTTTAGGCCGTTGGCGACATCAGGTGAAGCGGGTAACCATGTCGCCAATGGTTTCACTTTCGGTTTCATTTGGAAAAGTTCAAAGAATGCAGCAACAGATTGATTTTTGACTCTTTCACTCTACTTATGCCCTCGTGGGTCACTTCAAGTGTGTGCCAAATATCAAAGGCAGTTTAGCAAGTTGAAACACGATTAAACTTCGTTTTTTATCAAGTCGCCAAAAATAAGGCATTCATAGCCTTTGCATTAAAGCGAAAGCATTCTTTTCCAATTCATTCAATCGATCATTGGAAGAGAAGACTTTGAAAATCCGTTTTCAACAAGGTTCCCGGTTCAAAATCCATAGAAATAAGAAAGATCCTCATTGGTCTTCCGGTAGGTGTAGTCCGTTCCCTTTGAACATGGGTGGGCGTGTAATAGAATGCCCCTCTTGGTTTCCGGCGTATGCCATCTATCTCTTGGGTTTTAATCCGTTAGAGTTAACCTTGCTCGATACCAATTGTTAGGATCGAGAGCACTAAAGGGGTGAATTTAGTGCGGCGGAAAACTTTCAGCGATTTAAAAACAAAAGTGGCGTTAGTCCGATAAAAGCGATTTCGATGTAAATGCGATTCACGGTTTGTAGTTTCGCGGTTTCGTCTAAATGCAGTTTGCGTCTAAATGCATATTGCGTCTAAGCGTAGTTTGCTTTTAAGCGCAGTTTGCGTCTAAGCGCAGATTGCGTCTAAACACAGTATGCGTCTAAACACAGTTTGCGTCTAAACACAGTTTGCGTCTAAGCACAGTTTGCGTCTAAACACAGTTTTGCGTTTAAAGCGCGGTTTGCGTCTAAGCGCGGTTTGCGTTTGGCGCGGTTTTCGTCTAAGCGCGGTTTTACGTCTAAGTGCAGTTTTCGTCTAAGTGCAGTTTTCGTCTAAGCGCGGTTTTCGTCTAAAGCGCGGTTCAAACGTCTAAGCGCAATTTTTTCGTCTAAAGCGCGTTTTTCGCGTCTAAACAAAGTTTTATGTCTAAGCGCAGTTTTTTGCGTCTAAGCGCAGTTTTCGTCTAAACGCAGTTTTACATCTAAGCGTAATTTTCGTCTAAGCGCAGTTTTGAACTTTGAAAAGCGTTTTATGAATACGCGAAAGCAATTTGCACTTATAAATGGAATCAAAGCGTGGCGTAAACTGCAGTGTAAAGATCGTCGAAAACACCGATTTCGTCTGAATGCAGGTCGGAAAGATCAGAACTTAGAGACTTCGTTTAAAGTAAGCGAGAGGGCAGTAGCAATGTAGGAGGTTTGCAGTAATGATAAAGTGCTCAAAGTAAAAAAGCAAACCAGAGATTTAGAGTGGTTGGCTAGTCTTGACCTACTCCACTTTTGGCTTCCTCCTCCGGCGAGGTCACCGGCGTCAACTAGCTGCCTTCCTTCAATGGGCGAAGGCTAACTGCCCTTTACAGTTTTCTCTCCTTTTGGCGGGCTCGGGGAGACAACCCTTACAGATCCTTTCTCTGCTCTCTTTACAACTCAAGACTTGAAGAACAGAAAGAGGAGAACTTTTGGACTTTACACAAATTTGAGCTCTTAGAATCACTGAAAAGATCAAGAATTGGTGTGGATCTGTATCTTTTCAGTGCTGAATGGGTGGGGTATTTATAGGCCCCAACCCGGTTCAAATTGGAGCTCAAAAGCGATCAAATCCGGAATTACAGGATCGGGCGGTTGCACCTCTTATTTGGAGAGGTTACCCTGCCAGCGAACTTCGAGGAGGCCCAGAGCCAGGCGGTTTGCACCCTCTGTCGGGCGGTTGCACCGCCGAGTCTGGCTCGAGAGAGGGAAGCCCAGGCGGTGCCACCTCGATTGAGGCGGTTGCACCTCTGCCTGGCTTCGAAGGCCGAGCTCGAGGCGGTGCTACCTCTGTAAGGGGAGGTTGCATCGCCCGATCTAGCTTCGAAGCCGAGCTCGGGGCGGTTGCACCTCTGGCTGGGTCGGTTGCACCACCGAGTCTGTTGGGAGACACAGCCCTGGCGGTTGCACCTCTGGCCTGGGCGGTTGCGCCGGGTGCAATCGAGGTCGAATGGTTAGCTCCATTCGGCCCAATTTCAATCTTTTAGGGGGCCCAATAGCCCCAAAGATTAAGCTAATGGGATCACCTCCCATTTTCAAGCTTAATCAATGTGCTACTACGATTAAATCTAAGACAACTTCTGCGACTTTGCTCCGATCGTCAATCGCTTCTTCGGCGAAGTTTAGAGCGAACTTCCGTCGATCATCCGATGAACCCTCGGTGATTCTTCTGCGGACATCCGGCAAACTCACGGACTTTCGCGACGATCCACTTGGCGAGTTCAGGCGAGCTTCGGCAAGCAACTTACGGACTTCCGGATCGTTTCTCGCCGAGAACCTCAAACGGCCGTCGAACTTCCGTCGAACTCTCGAACTCCCAACGTGATCATGATCTTGTCTCCGGCGCAACTCCTGATACTTGTCTAACTTTCATCGTAGTTAATCCTGCACACTTATCTCAACACATAGATAAGACAACAAATGACAATTGACTTCATCATCAAAATCCGAGATTCAACACACACATCATACATCACATGTATAAATAATCATCATCATGTAGGACTACTAGATAATAATAATAAATAATAATAATCAACTAAACCTTTTAATTAATTAATATTTTCTGAAATCAGGGACATTATAGGGAATTTCTGAATTTATAGGGGTATTTTTGTAATTTGGAAAAAAAAGACAGAAATTGGAATTTCTCAAATTCCGAGGAGCAAAACTATCTTTTGCCCAGAAAATCCTAATGCCCTTTCCCCTTTTCACTGCTCTTTGCGTAGCCACCCTACCAATGACGACTTGACATTGTGCGTACATTATATGTATATATGTATACATATATATATATATATATATATATATATATATATATATATATATATATATATATATAATAATATACATATATATATACAATATATATAAATATATATATATATATGTATATATATATATATATATGTATATATATACATGTATATATATAAATATATATATATATATATATATATATATATAATGTATATAAATATATATATATATATATATATGTATATATATATATAAATATGTATATAAATATATACCAATATATGTAATATATAATAATGTTAATATAATAATAATACCCAATAATAATAATAATAATAATAATAATAATAATAATAATGATAATAATAATAAAATAACGTAATAATATAATGTAATAATAATAATAATAATAATAATAATAATGCGTAATGTAATATTAATATTAATAATAATAATAATAATGTTATAATGCTATAATGCTATATAATAATAACAATAATAAATATTAATAATAATAATAATAATAATAATAATAATAATAATAATAATAATAATAATAATAATAATAATGTTAATAATAATAATAATAATAATAATAATATATGCGTGCAATATTTGTCAACGTGTAATAATAATAATAATAATGACGTAATAATAATAAGCCTTAATAATAATAATAATAATAATAATAATATAATAATAATATGTATAATAATTAATAATAATAATGTGCGTAATAATAATAATAATACGTAATAATAATGCCAATAATAATAATAATAATAATAATAATAATAATAATAATAATATAATATAATAATAATATAGCTCAATCAATATTGATGATGGTGATGTTGCGTTATGACATATGGATGTTAAACAATAATACGTAAGGGTATACCTCATATCATGCGTAATATGTAATAATATACTATGATAATCCTGTGTTGTAATAATAATATATATGGATAATTTTGGATCATAATATTATACCAATAATATGTACGTATCGTATGCATAATAATGTAATGAACGTTTATGTATATGTTAATGCGTATATATGCGATAATATGCGTATGTTAGCCAATAATAGCAATGTATCTGTAATAATATGCGCACGCGCACGTATTTATTATATGCACGTATGTAATACTTTTTTGCACGCTAATAATATGTATCAATAATAATATGCACGTATATGTAATGTTAATATATCCGTAATAATAATGCCCGTAATACGCAATAATATTGTAACCGCACGTAATAATATGTACAATAATAATAATAATGAAAATGCGCGTAATAATAATAATACCAGCAATATTTATAAATAATAAATACAAATGGCGAAACGTAACTTTTAATAATATTAATAATATAATAATAATAATAAGGATAATAATGAATATGTCAATAATATATCAACCAATAATGATGATATCAATTTAAATAACAACATGTTAATGATGTAATAATAATAATTATAATGCCAATAACAATAATATCCAATGTTTTTGATTTGATTTGTTTATTCCCGTTTGTAATTTGAATGCCAATAATGTGTGTATGTAATGTAATAATATGTAATATATTTTTATTTAATTTAATTAGTTTGTTGTTTGTTGTAATGATAGGCGTACGTAATAATAATAACCAAATACGTGATGACCAATAATAAATGTTGACGTACGGCGATAATGTAATAATGTGCGGCTATATAATATGCGTAATGTTGTATGAATAATATACTGCACGCGAAAATACCGCCGGCAATTATTTGGAAATAAATATTGCTGTATATTGTACGTAATAATACGCTAATACGTAATAATAATGTTTAATCGTAATTAACAATAATGCACGTAATAATAATAATGCGTATGCGTAATAATAATGCCATGCGTAATACGTACAATGTAGCCAATAATGCGTATCCCGTAATAATAACGTAACGGCAATATCAACAAACCAATAACCGTAATAATAATCAATAACAATAATACAATATGTCAAATAATATCAATAAATAATAATAAGCCAATAACCAATAGCAATGGTTTTGTATCAATAATAATAATGTCAATAATAAGGCGTAATATATATGGATAATAAGCCAATAATTTTGTTTACTTAATAATAATAACAGCCGCGGCCAATAAATATTGTAATAATGAAATGATAAACAACCATGGACGTAATAATGTAATGTGGCTCATGTAATAATAATGTTCTTTCTTTAAGCCTTAACTCAACGTAATAATAATAATATGTGGCAATGTGTTTTGTAATAATAATATAATGATGAAGTATGTAAAACAATCCAGCCAATGTATACCAATAACGTAATAATAATACATAATAATAATAATATATAATATAATATATTAATAATATCCATATATAATTTTAATATGCCAATAGCCAATAACGTCATGTTCAATAATATTAATGCGTAATGACCAATAATAACAAATGAAACTGACAATATGTATGTAATTTATCAGGTAATAATCAATAATAATAATCCGTATAACAATGTCTTGTAATGTAATAATAATGGCCAATACGTATTAATAATAATGCGTATGAATGTAATATCGACCAATAACCAATCCATCGTAATAATTCCAACAATGGCAATAACACCAATAATAACAATAATGGTTTTTTAATAATGTTAACGATGGTTTAACAATAATAAAGTCATGCTACAATAATAATATTAATATTAATGCTCGTTTATATATGTATATATACGTGTAATAATAATATATATATATATATATATATAATAATAATATATATAATATATATATATGACAATAATATTGTGTATATATATATATATATATATATATATATAATAATAATATAATATATATATACATATATATATACATATATATATATATATATATATATATACAATAATATATATATATATATATATATATATATATATATATATATATATATATGTATATATGTGTGTGTATGTATATACATGTGTATACATTTGTATACACATGTGTATACATATGTATACACATATGTTTATTGTATACACATGTGTATACATCTATATATACATATATATATGTATATATATATATATATATATATATATATATATATATATATATATATATATATAAATATATATATATACATGTATATACACATGTTTATGTATATGTATATATATTTATATACATGTGTATGTTGAATCTCGTATTTTGATGTTGAAACCACTCGATATATGTTTATGATTTAATCTACGTTTTGAGTAATGCTGGATGCTTGGATCAGGATTAGACAATTAAAGTAGGAAAAATCATATTGTGCCGGAGGAACATATCAAAAGATTGGACGTCAGGTCGATGGTTCGGTTGACGTATCTATAAAAGGCTTCGGGCCGTGGACTCGGGCATCGGGCCAAGAAGAGCTGGTATTGCGCCAAGGATATCGAAGTTGCGTAGTCAACTGGCCAATTGGGCAATAGGCCGCATGAGAGGACGATGCGTCAAAGAATCAGACGAAGCGTCGAGGGACCAATGACATGCTGGACAACTTGGTCAATTGCTTAGGATTAATTGTCTCGATCGAAGTTTTGTTTTACATGTGCAAGATTAACTACGATGGAAGTAAGACATGCAACAGGAGTTGCGCCGGAATCAAGACTAAGATCACGTTGGGAGTTCGAGAGATCGACGGAATTCCAGACGGTCGTCGGAGGTTCTACCGGAACAAATTCGAGAAGTCCAAGAGCTTGCCAAAAGAAGCTCGTCGGAACTAGCCAAGTGGATCGTCGCAAGTCAAGGAGTTTGCCGGATGTCCGTAGTGCTAGTCATAGGTGCCCAGCAAGCCAATCACGTGAGTGATGACACGTGTGACTTAATATAGAATCTTTTTGTTTATTATATTTTGGCTTATATCACTTTATAACTATTGCATAAGTGCATACATATATTGTGATGTCCTTGGAATTGTGCAATGGGAATCGGATCGTGATGAGATCACGATAGTGAGATTGATTCACCTTTAAACACATATCCTAAATAATCCTGGTCATAGGTTACTCGAGAGGGATATCGTGATAGCGAGACGGGCGGTGTCTTTGTATACCCGTCCATATGATGGATGCATTTGGTCTCATGCTTTGCTTGTGTAGGGACACTAGGGATCTGATACAGTGCTCATTGGAGAATGAGTTCATCGATTGATCCGCCTTACGGAATCTTTGGATGGTTGATGATGCCTTATTGTCGACTGCGATTCCATAGTCCTAGTGGTGTATATGGTCCTTAGACTTGAGACACCAAGGATGTCTGTATGAGTGCTCCACTCTTTTGATACCGAACTTATAGGTTTGGCTATCCCGAGATCTAGTCTGTTGGTCATTGGGAGTGGTAGTCGACCTTCACGCAGGGCTATTGAGTGTCGATAGAGGATCATCCACTCTCGGCGTCATGAGAGAATATCCCATGTATTCTTGCTCGAGACAAATCCCGGCGGGGTCATTGGTTGAAGAAAAAGAGTTCTCGGGAGAATCCGATTAGAGCGAGACTTCGAAAGAAACCGTGGATTTGACAACACCATGCTCGATATCTGGTCTATGGTATATTAGATGGATGAGGGACTATAGGTACACGGTAACTGAGGACAGACAGGTCCAATGGATTGGATTCCCCTGTATCGTTTGGGGACTACGGCGTAGTGGCCTAGTATGTTCGTAGTCGATGAGTCGAGTGAATTATTACAGAGATAATAATTCACTGAGTTAGAAGGAGTTCTGACAAGTATGACTCATGGCCAGCTCGATATTGGGCCTAGAGGGTCACACACATATGGTAGGCATTGCGATGAATAGAGGTTCGAATATAAGATATCCGACAGAGCCCTTGTCTTATTGGATGCAGATCCAATACCCACTTGGGGAGGACCCATTAGGGTTTGACAGGGGACCTCTATAAATAGGAGGGATTCAGAGCCCCATGGGCTAGAGAGCTTTTGTTTGCCTTTTCCTATTCTCCTCTCCATCTCCACCTCGAGTAGGTCTGGGGTTTTGAGGCGTCGTGCTTAACCACATTGTGTGGATCACCGCTAGAGAGGAGGGCGGCTTGACCTCCTTCACCCTCTCTAAGGATCTGCAAGGAAGCAGGGGATATCTGATCTCCTAGGTAACACAATCTACTCTATCACGAAGTTTCATGTTTGTGATTTTTTTGCGTACCAATCTTTACGACGACGAACATCTCTTTGGGAATCGGGGATTTTTGTTTTTCTTGTTCTTCTTTGCATATGATGTAAGCCCTAGGGATTTCCCAACAGTGGTATCGAGCTAGGTTGCTTTCGAATGCGAATGATTGGTTTTGAAGCTGCGTGTGTTGTGTTTAGGAAGAATTTTTACGTCAAAAATTGTTGGCCTTAAAAACAAGGAAGAACAGCAATAGTTGTTGCCCTCGATCTGCGTCGTTTGAGAAAGGCGGCAGCACAAAGGGCTGCATCTGCTGCAGATCGACGAGGGGGCCTGCTGCAGATGGGGCTTGCCGCCGCATTTTGGCGACTCCGGGCGATGGCGCCGCCATGGCGGCGCTTCGTCGCCGCTACTCCCCAGACCAAACCCCCAGGCGGTCGCCCTCGGGGGACGACACCCTTGTCAATGGAGGCGGCCGGGCTCGAAAGGCGCCCACCATGGCCAGAACCACTGGACTCAGGACGGCCGAAACCTCCCGGTGAGGGGCTTGATGGGGACAAAGATGCCAGAAGGCGGCGACACCGAAAGGCGCACACCTACCGGGTAGGGTGGCGGCGATAGCAACAAAAAGGGGAAAGGGCATTAGGGTTTTCTCAAAGAAAAGATAATTTTGCCCCTCGAAATTTGAGAAATTCCGGTTTCGTCTTTTGTCCAAATTGAAAAATACCCTATGAATTCGGAAATTCCCTATAATATCCCCTGATTTCAAAAAAATATTAATTAATTAAAAGGTTTAGTTGATTATTATTTTTTTTATTATTATTATCTAGTAGTCCTACATGATGATGACTATTTATACATGTGATGTATGATGTGTGGGCCGGATGATCATGGACCAGTGTGATGTGTGTACTTGTGATTATTATTATTGAACTGCGAACCTCCATTATATTTCTCGTTTATTGTCGGCCCTCGTGCCTATGATTAAGTTGTAATCACATGAGGGAGAGCCTGGCCGGGAAGCGTGGATGCGATAAGCGGAGGACCACGAGGCGGACGATCGTGATGCATGAAGATGCATCAAGATGTAATGTTTAACCGACAAGGACAAAATGGATGATCACAGGGCATGGAGATGCACCGTTACACACATAGATCTTGATGTGAGTGATTAGGCCTACTGGCTTGGGCCTAATCATATTAGGTTATGGTCCATGAACATCTGGTGTAATTGCTTATACACATACTAGATATGTATATATATTTGCATGCGATGTAGATATATATTAAATATGTATATGTGTGACATGTCATATTAGGAGACCAAATCATAGAAACATCGCTCGATAATATTAAGTCAGTAAACATGAGGCAATTAGATTGACCCACGTGGCCTTCCATCGTTATAAGTAGGAACCGATTCCCGGTGTAGGTTGAGTTGGTCGAGTCCCTCGAGACTCACCTATATCGCGATTCGCTATCTTGCTTATGACATAGAGATGTCACCATTGACACGAGGGCATGGTATACTTAATCGAGTCCCTCGGTATATCATCAAATCGAGACTCATCTTGTAACGAAGGTGTTGACTTACCGAGCATCATGGTTGGTCGAGTCCCTCGAGGCCATGGTGATTGGAGGCGAACAGGGCCAGGGAATCACAAGGAGTTGTGATCGACAAGAGATGCCTACCTTTTAGGCTTAGTGTGTGATTGGTCGAAGTCCCTCGAGGTTACACTAAGGCGCTGATTGGATCCTCGATCCCCACTAGAAGTCTGCTTAGGAGACTTCCGTTTCCGCGTCTTTGAGGGTGTCACGTGACTCGTTAATAAAATAGTGGGAGCATATTAAGATAGAAGTCCATATCTTGATAGTTTATTTCTCGCAAAATCTGCATGTTATTCATTTCTGCTGCATCTTTATTTTCAGAAAATGTCACTTTCAAATCCCTTCGTGGCATACTTGATGTCAAGCAGCCACTGGTCCAAATTATATAGATTGGCTCGTAACTTGAGAATTGTTCTCATAGCGAAGAAAATGGGTAATGCGTCCTTGATATCTGATGATGCTACCAAGAAGGGGCAAACGAGGATGAGATCGCCGCCACGTGAAGTAGATTGATGACTCCACTCTTGCTCAGTGCTATATGTTGGGCTCTATGACTCGAAGTTCTGAGACAACATGAAAAGATGGATGCTAAATCCATTCTCCTACATGTCCAGAAATTGTTTGAGGAATGGGGAAGGACTCAACGATATGAGATATCTAAGAGCCTCTTCCAGCTAGGATGACTGAGGGGACATCGGTTCGTAACCATGTCCTAAAGATAATTGAGTGGATAGAGAAACTCACGTGTCTAGGAATGGTCCTAGAGGATAACTTGTGTGTGGACATTGTGCTTCAGTCCCTACCAGATTCCTTTTCACAGTTCATAATGAATTTTAATATGAATAAGCTTGAAGTGACTCTCATAGAGCTTCTCAATATGTTAAGGGAGGCAGAGAGTACTATCAAGAAAGAGAAGCCAGTTCTCTACATTGGTGAGACCAAAAGTAAAAGGAAAGCAGAAAGGTCCCTAAAGAAGGGAAAGGGCAAGGTCAAGCCAGGTAAAGCAAAGGTTGCTAAGAAAGACCCAGCAAAGGACAAAGGCCAATGCTTCCACTGTGGTAAAGATGGGCACTGGAAGAGAAACTGCAAAGAGTACCTTGTAGAAAGGATGAAACAAAAGCTTGATGAAGCTTCAGGTACATTCATGATCAGTCTCCATTTGTCAGACTCTTATGATAACATATGGGTATTGGATACCGGTAGTGCTTATCATATATGCAATTCGTTGCAGGTTTTGGAAAGACTTAGGAGACTAGAGAGAGACGAGATGGACCTCAAGATGGGTAATGGAGCAAAAGTTACTATAGTAGCTGTTGGCGAGGTCGCCCTACATCTGCCTAGTGGAGCTTTTATTGCATTAGATGCATGTTATTTTGTTCCTTCTATTATCAAAAATATTATCTCCATTTCATGTTTAACAGTTAGTGGATATAAATTTATTTTTTAGAACAATGGTTGTTCGATATTATTAGATGATAAGATCATCATGAAAGGAACATTGCATAATGATTTATTTATATTAGACACCACTCCACATATCATGAAATGAACATTGCATAGTGGGTATTTATATTAGACACCACTCACGGCCAGCTCGATATTGGGCCTAGAGGGTCATACACATATGGTAGGCATTGCGATGAATAGAGGTTTGGATATGAGATATCCGACGAAGCCCTTGTCTTATTGGATGCAGATCCAATACCCACTAGGGGAGGACCCATAAGGGTTTTACAGGGGACCTCTATAAATAGAAGAGATTCAGAGCCCTATGGGCTAGAGAGCTTTTGTTTGCCTTTTCCTATTCTCCTCTCCATCTCCACCTCAGTAGGTGGAGTTTTGAGGGCGTCATTAATCCTGTAACCCTTTGTGTGGATCACCGCTAGAGAGAAGGGCGCTTGACCTCCTTCACCCTCTCCTAAGGATCTGCAAGGAAACAGGGATATCACGATCTCCTAGGTAACACAATCTACTCTATCGCAGTTTCATGTTTCATGGATTTTTTTGTATCACCAATCGCATGACTGACGACGAACATCTCTTTGGGAATCGGGATTTTATTTTTCTTGTTCTTTCGTGAGCATATGATGTAAGCCCCAGGGATTTCCCAACACTACAGTGTGTAGTGGCCTCAAACGTCCATAGTTGATGAGTCGAGTGAATTATTACAGGAGATAATAATTCTTTGAGTTAAAAGGGAGTTCGACGGTATAACTCACGGCCAGCTTGATATTGGGCTTAGAGGGTCACACACATATGGTAGGCATTGCGATGAATAGAGGTTCGGATATGAGATATCCGACGGAGCCCTTGTCTTATTGGATACAAATCCAATACCCACTAGGGGAGGACCCATTAGGGTTTGACAGGGAACCTCTATAAATAGGAGGGATTCAGAGCCCCATGGGCTAGAGAGCTTTTGTTTGCCTTTTCCTATTCTCCTCTCCATCTCCACCATAGAGTAGGTCTGGAGTTTTGAGGAGCGTCGTCGTAACCCTGCTATGTGGATCACCGCTAGAGAGGAGGACGCTTGACCTCCTTCACCCTCTCTTAAAGATCTGCAAGGAAACAGGGATATACGATCTCTATACGCAGTTTCATGTTTCACGGATTTTTTGCGTACCAATCTTCGCACGACGATGAACATCTCTTTGGGAATCGGGGATTTTGTTTTTCTTGTTCTTCCGCTGTGCATATGATGTCGCCCCCAGGGATTTCCCAACACGTAGGAGCATCACCGAGGGTTTATAGTATGATCGACGGAAGTTCGCCGGACGCTCGCCGAAAGAAGCGATTGATGGACCGTCGCAAGTTACAGTAAATGTCTTAAGAAATATCGTAGTTAGCACGATGATTAAGTTAGAAATGGGAGGTGATCCCATTGACTTAATCTTGGGGCAATTGGGCCCTTGACAGACCCAAATTGGGCCGAATGGATCAGTCCATTCGGACCCAGATTTCTTGGCCAACGGTGGCACCGCCCATGTCTCAGTCTTCGAGCTAGGCTAGGCGGTGCAACCGCCCCTGACAGGCGGTGGAACCGGCCCAGTAAGGCGGTGGCACCGCCTGGGCTCAGTCTCTGAGTGAGACTGGGCGGTCCAACCGCCCCTATCACGTAGTGGCACCGCCTAGAGGCTCAATCTCCGAGCTCTGTCAAGCGGTGCAACCGCCCCTGACAAGAGGTGGTACCACCTAGAGGCTCAGTCTTCGAGCTTTGCCAGGCGGTGCAATTGCCCCAGTTAGGCGATGCAACTGCCAGACCCCGGAATTCTAGGAGATGACAGTTTTGAGCTCGGAATTCAAATTGGTTTGGGGCCTATAAATACCCCACCCTTTCAGCAATGAAAGGGCAACAAAAGAAACTGAAAGCTTGATCTTACTTTGTGATTTTAGAGCTCAAAAGTGTTGTAAAGTCTAGAAGTTCTCCTCCCTCTTTTCTTCCAAGTTTTGATCTTTCAAGAGAGGAGAGAAAAGTTTATAAGTGTTGTCTCCTAAGCCCGTTAAAAGGAGTGAAACAGTAAAAGGGTGGTTGGTCTTCGTCTATTGAAGGATGGCCTCTAGTAGACGTCGGTAACCTCGTTGGTAGAGGAAGCCAAAAGTGGATGTAGGTCAAGATTGACAGAACCACTCTAAATCTCGATTTGCATTTACTTTGAGCATCTTATCTTTACTATAAATCTCGTCAGTAGCTTACTAACTTTTGCTCATTTATGAACATGTTTCTTAGTTAAGTATTTTTTAAATCAGCGATAAGACGGAAATCAGTTTTATCATACGAACATCTTATTTCTGTTTGCGCTTACATTCTGATTTCTATCTTAACTGCAAACTGCCTTCCTTACTTTACTTCAGATATATTTCCATAAGCTTTTAAAGTTATTATCTGCACGAAATGACTTGTACTTCGGAATCGGATTTCAACGTACGAATGCAGTTTTAATCGTCGAAAGTTTTTCGCTGCACTAATTCACCCCCCCCCCCTTAGTGCTCTTGATCCTAACAATTGGTATCAGAGCCCGGTATTTCTCATTTCGGATTTACACCCAAGAGAAATGGCTCTTTATGGCTTTAAAGAGGGCTTATCGGTTGTTCGTCCACCGTTGTTTAACGAATTAGACTACACTTATTGGAAAACTTGAATGAGAGTTTTCTTGATTTCTATGAATTTGGATTTATGGAATATTGTTGAGAACGGTTTTTAACTTCCCTCTAAACCGATGAACGAATGGTCGGATTTGGAGAAGAAGTATTTTTCTTTAAACGCAAAGGCTATGAATGCCTTATTTTGCGCTTTGGACAAAAATGAGTTCAATCGGATTTCTACGTGCGAAATAGCTTTTGATATTTGGCGAACACTTGAAATCACGCACGAGGGAACTAGTAGAGTCAAAGACTCGAAAGTTAACATTTTATTGCATGATTTTGAGCTTTTTCGAAGGAAGCCGAGCGAAACCATTGTTGACATGTATACCCGTTTTACGGATGTTATCAATGGTTTAAAAGCTCTTGGCAAAGGTTTCTCAAATTTTGAACTTGTTAGTAAAGTTTTATGATAACTTTCTAATACTTGGGAATCAAAAGTAATGGCAATATAAGAAACAAAAGATTTAAATATTTTTTCACTTGTAGAACAAATTGGTTCATTGATGACATATGAAATAGTGCACAATGCACATGATGAACAAAACAACCTTCCAAAGAACAAGAAAGATTTGGGACATAGAACATTTGAAGACCACTCGAGCATAAGCTCAAGTGATGGTGAACAAGAACTACAAATGAAATTTAAAAAATTAAAGAAATCAAAATTTAAGAATAAAAAGAATGGAACTACTTGTTTTTAATGCAAGAAGAAGAACACAAAGTGATGAATTGAGCTCCTCCGAAGACGAGGAGAAAATCAAGAAAGGCGAGGTGGCAAACTACGCCTTAACGACATTCAACGATGAGGTAATCGATACCCACTTAATTTATTTTGAAATTACTTGATATTTTCCATGATGCATTTTCCTTTTTAGAATAATTATTTTTCTTGAAAATTACATATTAAAAAAAATTAAAAATGCAAGAATATGATCATGCTCATAATTTTGAAAATAATAATGAAAATTACATGTTTTATGTTAATGGAATAAAATGTTAGATTTAAATCTAATGATTATATGTATGTTTTTCTTAAGAAGAAAAAATGTGTATCTTGATTATTTTCGATTTTGATTAAAACCATGCTTGATGTCTTAATGAAAATATTAAGAAGTTTAATATCATGTTATATGTAGTTAAGAAGTAATAATGTGTATCACGTTGATTTCCATTGTTATTTCTAGATTTTGATTAAATAAAATCATGTTTGATTTGAAGAAATGTATTATGATGTAATATTAAATATTTTGATTAACAATTTTATGCATGAGATTTTAAGTTATACATGATGATAAGCATGTGTTATTTTCATGAGTGTATTTGAAAAACTATGGCAAAAATGTGCCCAAATGCATGAACTTGTTAAGATTATTTTTCGGACTTTCTTGATTCAATGATCAAATCACTTAATTGCCATGATGATTTTACACTATTACATGCCTTAATAAAATGTTGAAAATTATATGTTTTGGATACAAAAATTTTCATAATCATGAGCATGTTTTATCTTCATGATTGAACTTGAAAATCTATAGCAAAACCTTATCTGAATGCATGATAGTGTTAAATTTCATTTTCGAATTTTCTTGATCCTAACAATCGGATTTTCTTGATACATTATTCTCTTCCGGACTTAATAAATAAATGTCATATTGAGTTTGATTCATATCATTGATTTTTGAAATATGGAATCAACTAGCAAATGCATCTCTCATAGACTTATCATGTGAAAAATATCTTTCGAGAAATGGATTTGATGATTCCTTCTTATATCTTTAGAGAAATAGTTTTACGTGTAAGGATTTGATTCACACATGTATCTTGATCCTTGTAAAAATGAAGTGTGCTTTAATATCTTATCAATTTTAACTTTATTCGAGTAAGCTCACAAGTGACTTTCCTTCATGCAAAAAGATAATAACAAATAAAGAGGAAAAAATAATGAAAGCTATCTCCATGTCATGTTTTTCTTGAGATGTTTGTATAATTGATATTCTATCACTCATTGTTGAAAAATGACATAAACCTAGTTATGGCATGAATCATTACCGCACTTACGTTTAAAATTTGTTTATATCGTTCTCCTTTTTGTTGATAACAAAGGGGGAGACATATATGAATTGATATTATTAGTGCCATATTTGAATTTGAATTATGTTAAGATATCAAGAACTTGTATCGTAATTTTACTTGTTGATATCTTGCCATGTGATGAAATGCTATGATTTGTTGCTAAAATGATGCATGCAATACTTATGCCTTTTATTATGATGTATGTGATGCATTGCATATGACATGAATCATGATTAAAATTACCTTAATTTGAATTCAAGGTTTATCTCAATTAAGAAATTAAAAAAAAAATGATTACTCACCTTTGTCATAATCTGAAAATTGATATAAGGGTCTTCCCTTCTTTTTTACAATGACAAAGGGGGAGCAAGAATTTCTAGCGTCGACATCACGAAAAGAGGCAAACTAGCTAGCTTGCACAATTCAAGATAAAAGCAAAAATTTCACTTCTCAAAATAGAAGAAATTGCTATCTTGAATATCACCGATAATTGCTAGCTTGAAATCTTAAAAAAATGCAAAAATGTTGTATCTTGCCTATCTCAAGATGCTAAACAGGCTAAACTTGCACTTTGCAACGAAAGCAAAATTGCGAGCCCAAACATTACAAAGGAAGCAAGAATCATGAGCTTACACAAGAAAGCTATCTTGCATTAGCTTTCGAAATCTTTGCTAGCTTGTATTTAGTAAAACTTGCATATCGTAAAAATTGCTAGCTTGTAGTCTAAAGAGAAGCAAACAGTTGCTATCTCATGAAAAGCAAACATGCTAAACTTGTACATCTTGAATTGCTAGATTGCATGATGATAAAACCTGATATTATGTTTTTCATGCAATAAGTTTAACCTATATTCCAAACACAAGAATAATTAGACTTCTTCTTTTTGTTGATGACAAAGGGGGAGAAGTATGATATTATGCATAAGTTTATCCAAAAGTTCATGATGACGTGTTGTAAATATTCATGATGAATATTACAATGACTTGAATTCAGTTTTAATTCAAGGTTCTATTAATATGGCATATTGATAGGGGGAGTTTGTTTAAACTTCGGGAGTTAAGGTTAACCCCGTCATTAAGTGGTTGTCATCATCAAAAAGGGGGAGATTGTTAAATCTCGTATTTTGATGATGAAACCACTTGATATATGTTTATGATTTAATCTATGTTTTGAGTGGCGTAGGATGCTTCGATCAGGATGAGACAATTAAAGTAGGAAAAATCATGTTATGCTGGAGGAACATGTTAGAAGATTGGACGTCGGGCCGGTGGATCGATCGACGTATTGATAGAAGGCTTCGGGCCGTAGACTCGGGCATCGGGCCAAGAAGAGCGGGTATTGCGCCAAGGATATCGGAGTTGCGGAGTCAACTGGCCGATTAGGCAATAGGCCACAGGAGAGGACGATACGCCGAAGAATCGAACGAAGCGTTGAGGGACCAATGACATGCTGGACAACTTGGTTAATTGCTTAGGATTAATTGTCTTGATCGAAGTTTTGTTTTATATGTACATGATTAACTACGATGGAAGTAAGACATATAGCAGGAGTTACGCCGGAATCAAGACTAAGATCACGTTGGGAGTTCGAGA